>CAUYQV010103507.1:0-28694 GCA_963574575.1 Galagoides demidoff | reverse complement strand
TATGTTTACATGGATGGAGCTGGAACATATCCTACTTAGTAAAGTATCTCAAGAATGGAGGGGAAAGTATCCAATGTACTCAGTACTATTATGAAACCAATTTATAATCACACTTTCCTATGAAGAATAGATCACAACTATGGCCCAGGATGAAGGAGGGGGGATAGGAGGGAAGGGAGAAGGTCAGATGGAAAGAGGGTGAATGGTGGGATCACACCTATGGTGCATAATGCAAGGGTATGCGTGGGATCTATTAAGTATAGCGTATAAATGTCTTAATACAATAATTAAGTAAATGAAGTGAGGGATATATTAACCAGTATGATGTAAGCATTCCAAATTGTATATGAAATCAGCACATTGTACCACATAAATGCATTAATGTATACATGATCTACCTCTTCATGATTTAATAAAAAAAAAACTAAAATAAAATAAAATAATAAACACACAGACACTGAGTGCTGTTGCCTGGTTTTGAACTGATTGCACCTGCGCCACCTGTCAGCTGTGTGGCCTTGGAAAGATTATTTAACTTCTTTGTGCCTCAGTTTCCTCATCTGTCAAATGTGGGTGGAAAAACCTGGAGGATCACATGTTGAGGTATGGGTAAAAGCCTTACAGTAACACCCTGTACACACAATCTAGATAAGTGTTACCTATTAATATAAATATTATCTACTGAAGGGCTTTGCCACGCAACAGACTCAAAACTGTAACAAAATGTGAAAATAATATAAAGTAAACAATTCCTATAAAACATATGGAAATGTTTGATGAGCTGGTGGTTCAAGCTCTTCCTAAAGATGCCCTCAAAAGCTATTGAACACCTCTATCATTAGAGATGACAAAAGTAAGAACTCCCACAGCCCCTGTTTCAGAATAGCCCTGCCTTTGAAGATGAGCATTAACATAATAAGAGTAACAATTACCAGTGGTCATGCTCGTGAGACACAAGCTCTAAGGATGTTATAATGATCTGTTGCAAAGACTAGAATATACAATGGGTTAGGGAGCTGGCAGCAACTTCAGCAATTATTTTGCCCAACCCCTTAATGATGTAAACCAGGAAACCCAAAGGTTGCTAAGACCTAATTTCTCAAAGGGAAACCACAACCAACCAGGACTGAGCCCAGCTCTGTGGATTCTCCACTCTCTGCACCAAGTAGACTGTCAGGGAATAATGATAATGATACTAACAACAAACATAGCACATTTTATTAAAATAGAAAAACTTTATTAAAATTTTGAATAAGTAGAGGATAGCAAGTTATATACAGAAAAAAAAATGCCCCCTCTTCTACATGGTGGCCCTAGGCTACCCACGGTTGGCATTACTCTTAACACCAGCCTTTACTACCTGGCTTCCTAGTCCTTCATGTCCAAAGGCCATAAAATCAGCTTTTCTTCTCTTTCCATTGGAAGTCACAGTCCTATTTTCTAATGTCCTGGAAATTAATCATAAGCAATACCAAAGAGCTTACGGATAAACACGTCATCAGATATTACCTCCTCTCTGAGGGTCTGCATTTAACAAGGGCTTGCCTTTCCTTTAGTCAAAAGTAACTAATGTCGTCATTTCAGACAGACTCAGACACCTTTTAAACCAGAGCCTTTTAAAATTCGAATGCACTGCCATTATCTTTTCTGCTTAAGTGGAGCTGGTCTTACCTCCTAGCCCGAATTCACCCATCTTTATGGTGATGAGGGAATGACTGTAAGCATGGACAATGTGCATTCACAACTGTCAGTTATCAGAACCAGGAGAGAGAGGGACAAAGCATCCAAAAGCACGCTGACTGACAGGGCCAGGCAGAGGTGCACTAGAGAACCACAGCCACAGAGAGTTTCACCCAAGGTCAGACCTCAGCCGTCCCAGATAATATTTTCAGGTTGACAACAAATGTCAACGCCTTATCCCTCAAGAAAGACTCAGAGTGAGCAGGCCAGGCCCCTGGTGAGTGTGGGAGCATTTTTTTTTGAATGGTAGGTTTTTGTTATGTATTGCAGAATAATTCACTATGTTCCATCTTGCAAAATGCACAGAATAGTTTAGGGATAAATAAACTACACTGCTTTCCCTCTTGATTTTTGACTTATGTGGTTTTTATGGAGATGATACTTAAATATGTACAAGCATAAAACTAACTTACATTTTCATCGCCTCTAAAGTTTTCAAATGCCAGCTAAATGTTCTAAGTGGATACAAATAAAAATGTAGCACCAGTTCAGTTCAAATTAACACTGACTTAATATTCAGGTGATGATGTTTTGCTAAAAGTCACCCTCCATTCCCATTATGATTTTGGTACTGAAAACCACAATGCAGCTATTTTGAAGTTAAGATTACTCCTGTCACTGCCACGCCGCAGTAGGACCCTCTTCCCTTCCTTTCACATTTCCTCATTCGCAGCAGAATGAAGCATTTACTGGACCGGCGTACCATGAGTCACATGGCCTTCACTTGAGGCTAGTTACACAGTAAGTCCACTGTTCATTCCCATAAACCCATGGCAACTAAAGAAGCACTGGCGCCAACTTGATCATAAGATATGAATTCAGGCACCATGAACATGCAGCAGCATTATTCACTATAAAGTACTCATCTGGATGACCCAGAATATGCTAATGCTGGTTTAGATTAGCAGTGCAATAAAAACAACACAATTTAAGAATCATCCCATGGCAGTCCCGTGCCTTTCCCCTGCAAATGCCTCTGCAAATCTCATTGTGACCGGGCATAGAGGGCTGTGGAAACAGAGACCATTGGTGAGTCCTGGCTTCCCCATTTATTACCTGTACAAGCATAAGCAAGTTACTGGACCTCCCTGAGCCTCAGTTCATTATCTACATAACATAGGGATAAGAAATAGAACCAACCTCACAGCGTTGTTGAGAAGACCACATGATAACACATGAGAAGTCCTTAGCCCAGTGCCTGGTGTTTAATAGGGGCTCAATAAATACCCACAGTTATTTCTGTTTAGTTACTTTATATCCAAGTGCCACAAGAGAGGGGAGGATGCATTGTCTTACCAAAACACAAGCATTTCAAAATAATTTGAGCTTCAGACAGTAGAAGCCTTTAACATGTTGGCCGGAGGGAAATTCAGACAGTGCTATCAATCACATTCGGGCTTTGTTACATAATAGAGATGTGGTACTGGGTCACAGACTGGAAAGACGAAGCCTATTCACACCCACAGCGAGAACAGATAAACCTATCCTGTGGAGTTACTTATTTTTATAGTTAACAAATACGTGAGTAGAACAAAGGCTTTAAAGACACGTGAAGGTGTTGATATTTTCAAGTTTGTGTTTCTGAATTATTTAGAAAGGATATATGGACAGTAAGTTGTTTCACCACTAGTTGAGTGCCTACCATATGCAAGGCCATTGTGATGGATGTAACAGGGGCCAGGATGAATGAGTGGGCAGGATTTTCACCCTTAAGTGAACACAGAGTACACCAGTATTTTTCAACCTTTAAAAATCTCATGGCACACTTGAACTTATAGTTAAACTTCAGTAGCACAATTAAATTATGTTGATCTAAAAAATATATATAATTCCTGTGGTTTGAAAGTCTTTCAAAAATAATTTAATTAATAATCTTTTTTTTTTTTTTTAGCAGGTTTTGGCCAGGGCTGGGTTTGAACCCACCACCTCCGGTATATGGGGTAGGTGCCTTACTCCTTTGAGCCATAGGCACCACTCTAATTAATAATCTTTAAAAATTTTCATAGGATACTTAAGATCCATAGCACATTGAAAATCCCTGGTCTAGAGAGACGTATAGGTAAAAGAGTAAGAGGCTTAATGTCTAATTTCACTAAGGTAGAGTTTTATTTATGTTTTCAATATGGTAGTGGTTAGCATAATACTGGTTCACAGTAAGAGAAAATGAACCAATGAAATACATGAGTGAACAGAACCATAAACACAGATTCAATAAAGAATAGTGGCTTTTTTGTATATGCGCCCCCCCCCTTGGAATGGTGACTTTTTTAAGGGTTTAGGAATTGAGAAAATAAAGAAGATATGTGACGAGAGGGAAAACTAGAATTTCAAAAAAACAGATAACATATAATGTCTAATTATAATTTTATACAGTTCTATAGATAACATATAATGTCCAATTATAATTTTATATAGGTTATAATTTTATGCAATGTTCTCTACATTGGTTCTCACTGATAAAACAACTCTCATTCTGATTATTATGTCTAGCATTTCTATAACTATTTTTGCAAATTGTATGCAATTGCTTCTTAGTTTGTTATTTATTACAATGACTTTTGATTTATTTATAAACAACTTGGTGGTTCGTTATTTATTAGAATAGGAAGCTGAAGAAATAATATCTAGTCTCTAGCAGCTGCGTCTCAATTATTGCTATTGGTCTCCTGGGGTTGTCTAATAAGTAGCCATAAAAAGTCAATTTGCAATTAGGAAAAGAAATGTGTATATTTGGCAGCACTTACAAGGCTGTGATTGACAATAAACATGACTGACCGAAACCCAACAATGTAAGAATAATTTCATAATAATATTAGTATATTGTCTTAAAAATAACCACTACCCATCTTAGGATGAGGAAAGAGGTATAAAAATGATGTGTTTAAGTAATGATTAGGATACTATAACACTGCATACAAATATAATAATAAGAATTGAGAAGCAAGGAGCAGCATAATTTTGTTGACACTTTGGAAAAATCACTAAAAGGATGGGCTTGATTTAAAAAAGGAACAATCAAAACTAAAAAAAAAGAAATTCGGCCAGCTGGGCCCCTGAAACTCAATAAAGTACAGGCCCCGTGTACCAGAGATGGTGGCTTCAAACCCAGCCTGGGCCTGCTAAAAAACAAACAAACAACAACAACAACAACAAAAATTGGCCAAAACAAAATAAAACTTTTGTCTTAGAGATAAGCTTTCACCAAACTTGGTAATGAACCAAGGTTATATGCGCATCAACTGGCCTCAAAGAACGACTAGGTTGTTTTTTTTCTTTTACTCGTGTTAAAAAATCATTCCCCAGTTATGTGTTTATATTCTTCCATCTGAACATCACTCTCCTTTCTGGAGGAAGAAGAAGGTCTGTATCTTTATCTTCTCATCTTGTGGGGAGGAGGACTTTAGCGTAGCTTTTCCAACCCTCTGGATCACTGAGATGAGGGTGAGAAGAAGAATGAAGACAGAGACGAAAGGGGAAGAAGTTCCTGAAAAGTCAGAGGCAGATTCTGCTGTGAGCTGGCAGCATGTCTATGGAAATGGACTGATCCAAAGAGAATTCACGGTCGCTGGGGAGAATAGAAGGATGGAGGGATTCCCTTGTGGGGGAGTCCCATGGGAAAATTCACCATGTTGGGCTCCTAATATGCAGAAATCAGTGTTGAATACCAGTTAGCTAAAGGTCTCTAACCTTATTATTCTCTGGATTTTCTTTCCTATAAGATGTGCCCTTGAAATGTATACTGTCATAAAAATACCTAGGATTGGTTTTCATGCATATCCATTAAGATATTTCTAATTTTGTTCAGATCAAGTAACCTTCTCATAATATCACACCTTGGTTTGAACTGTAAGACAATAGCAAGGACACCATAACGGTTCAGCTAAGAAGAAGGTGTTACATGAAGGGTAAAAAGAGACATTCAAAGTGTGGCATATGTTTGGTTCTTATTGCCCAAGACAGGAGCCTTTTTGATAAGTATAGTCATACTTACATAAGTGTGACATTTTAGGAGTTATTTTAAAGAACAAAACTAGAAGCATCATGAGGAACTGCCACATTTGGAGATTTCCACACATGGAGACCCAGAAGGTCCCTCCATGAATCTGACACGGTCATTCCCTTCAGTGCTTGCCATATGGCCTCCCAGGAGCTGGCCAGGTTAATAAACAGAAGCATGAAGGAGCAGAGGGCCACACAAGGAGGGACCACCTGCCTGGGGTTCCCCAAGGGCCACTGTGGATGGCTCTACGTCCCATGTAAGCTACTAAGGATTTCACTAGAACATAGTTGGGCCCATCTAGAGCCACCTCAAATTTCTTAAAGTCCCTAGCTTCTACTTTAACCATCTGAGCAGTTTTCATGCAGCTGAATGAGTGGTTGTGGACTTGAATTAAGGTAATTGGAATCCAGGGGAGCAGAGGGGAGCTATTCAGGTCTACCACTCCACATCACCTCCACCTGGAGCTGACCTTGTTCAAATTTTCCTACACATGTGTGGGGCTGTGAAAGCCTTCCTAACTTTCCAGAACAAAGTCTACCAGACCTTTCAGTGGGGACGCAAACAGAATAAGAAGAATGCTTTTTTCCCCACCATCCCATCTCAGGAGGATGAAATCAAACCAAAGTCCAGGGTGCAAGACAAAAAATCCCATGGAGTTTTCACGTGCTATGGCACTTAGACACAAGGTCAGAGGGTAAGCCCTTGAAAATTCTAGTTGAGTAAATATTTCAATTCAGAGTTTCACCTAAATGTCCTCCTGTCAAATTTGAAGTTCAATGCTAGAAAACAGCTATGTGTTGAACAGAAATCACCAAGATAGAGAAATAAGAAATAAGCACACCAAATAAACACATTTTGTGATATGCCAGTTGAATGTCTTTCCCAACCAAAATGTAACCCTTTTAAAAACAGAGGGTTGTTTGTATAACACAAAAGATCGAGTGAATATCATTAATACCCACAGCAGGGGGGAATTAACATAAAATTAACATATTCATGAATTAGTACATTCCTTGTCTTATCACGGCTAAGAGATTTTGCTCTTGAACAAACAGAATTTGAACTATAATTCATTTATCTGGATTTACCATCATCTATTTCAAAATTCACGTGCTGATATTTCTTTCTTGACAAATTATCAAACTTAAAAGAGAAGTATAAATTGGGCATTGATTTGTATTGGTCAGGTACTGACTGGGCTTTAACAGAAATCAAACTAAAAAATAAGTTATATTAATTTGACCTGCCTTTCAGATACTTCCATGGGGGGAAAATAACTCAAATTGGCTGTATACCTCAATAAATTGGTCAATACAATCAAATTCTATAGTTAATATGGTAGCCCAATAGCAAATGCAGAAAATGTTTTGGAGAAAGACTAACCTGCTTAGTCATCAAATTAAAATTCTAGAATAATAACTGCTTAGCAATGGGACATTCTTGACCATTCATGACCATTAAGATTTTAAAGAAAATTCCAGTTGGTTATCCTACTTATTTACTCAAAATGGATTATTCTGCATTGTGTCTCAAATGAGTAGAAGATGAAAAAAGACATGCCTGTGAAGTCTGCCCCGAAGTAGAAGAGGAACCAGGTAAAATCAACAAAAGCAACTCTAAAACTAACGGGAGTAAGTACCCACATTTGCTGTCAATAGTTTTAAGACTGGAAAGCTGTTTTGCTGAACAGAGGAGCCAGAAGACGCAAACTGAACCAGTCCCCACTTGAGCAGAAGTTGCTGTTTCTACTTATTTTAAGTCAGCCTTAGCAGCTCAGCAGGCTGCGATGACAGCTATCAATGGTCAGGGCTCGGCTCGCTCAGGTCACTGGATCCACGTGCCAGGCGGCTGATAACAGAACCACGGGGTGAGAAGCGAATCCATGAAAATCACCTTTCCCACAAACACTAATGCCTGTTAAATCTACTAAATCCCCACCCACCCATCCTCCACTCCCCCAAAGAAAGCCTAACCTCCTTGAACCAACAGTTAGGCGTAAGTTATCTCTGGGGAGCACTAAGAACATCCAGCCCTTATCTTCACCAGGAAGAGTGCTCACCGACAGGACAGGTGAGATGTGCATTCTCATGCACTGCTTGTGGGAATGTTCATTAGCACAACCTTCTGGAAAAGCAATTAAAAGCAATGTCAATATTCATATAGAGAAAACCTTAAGAAGGTCCATCTATTGGGACCAATAATTTCACTTCTAACAATCTATCCTTGGGGGAAAAAAAAAACCCAAAACATAGGAAAAGATATGCTCAAAGATGTTTACCAAAGTTTTATAATATTTTGAATAACTGGGAACCATCTGAAGGTTCCACAATATGGGAGAGTGTAAATGAGTCATGGTAAAATTACACATGGGGACGCTATGCAGCTACATACACGGGCACTGAAAGCAATGTTTACAGAGTGTCGATCTTACATGAAAAGTTATTTAAAATGTTCGGTGAAATACACAGGATATAAAATTCTATACAGTTATGATCCCAATTCTATAAAGATATGCATATTTTTAAAAGACTAAAAGGAAAAACACAGGGCGGTGCCTGTGGCTCAAAGGAGTAGGGCGCTGGTCCCATATGCCGGAGGTGGCAGGTTCAAACCCAGCCCTGGCCAAAAACTGTGAAAAAAAAGAGGAAAAACACCAAAATACTGATAGTCATAATCATAATCTTTCACCTGTAGTAATATGTGTGATTTTCATTTTCTTTTTATACTTTCCTGTGTTTCCCAAAGTTTTTATAGAAAATGTTCTCAGCAGATACTGGGAAATATTTCTGCCTTTTTTGAGCAGACTCTTGTCACTCCTATTTGCTGTGAACTCTGGTGATAACTTCTTGCACTGCACATTAAGATTGTCCCTTCCCTGACCATGGTTTTGACTTTGGCCTTCTCTGTTTATGCTAAAACAGCTCCCTGGCAACCACTTCTTCTCTGAAAACCATGGTCTCCTTCCCCGTTCACCAGCTGGGCCCAGTTCCATGCTCTGAGCAGCCTCACCCTGGTCTGGCCTGGCAGGGCCTTGCCCACACTTGGTACTGTCAACAACTATTCCTTGAAGAAAGTAAAAGGGTACCCAAGAACAGACAGGCTAAGGAAATACAGTATTAATTATTAACGTATCTATAAATGTCTTTTATATACAGTGGACCTCCCTCCGCTCATAGCCATCGTACTCTGCGAGGCCCAACTACAGCTGATCTGGAAGGTCCCCTGTGCCAACAAGCATCCTAAATGTCTGTGCAGAGCACTCCATTTTTTAGGGCACATTCATGAACTCATAGCATGTCACCTTTAGACCTCTAGAAGTTGAGGAGATAAAGTATTTTTTTCCTAATTATACAGATAAGAAAACTGCAACCCAGAGACCTGACACCGAGTTGCTTTTTCCCCCTGATTCTCAGGGTGTGCTTGTGTGTAGACAGTGATGATAAGACCCACCTTGTGGAGCTGTTGTACGGATGAAATGAGATAATGCATACAGCATGCTAAGCAAAGTGTCTGGAACAGGGGCAGCATCCAGCAAATGCCAGATCCTATGACTGTTAGGTCAATGGGAGGCTCAAGGTCACATAGCTGGGAAATGACAGCACCAGGACTGGAATCTGGGCCTTTTCATGCCAAGTTCCTGCTTTGTATGCTTCGTCCTCAACACCGTAAGAGAAGCACTAAGGCATGGCCCGTGGCCTCAGAGAACTTACAATATTTCGTAGCAGGCAAAACCCCATTACCTGAAACAATAAATCGGTTATTCCCATGAAGTACTAAGCAGCAGTAATAAAAACTACGATCTAGCTCTAAAATTGTACAATTCTTTTGTCCAGTTGTGCCATTCAGAGGTCTTTTATGCATACATTCCAAAGCTGAGGAGCCCAATGTTTCATGCCTCCTTTTAAAGTAAGTTGCGTATGGGAGATCAGATCAGAAAATAAGGCCCTTCTCGTCCTTACTGTAGAAAGTATTTGTTGCGGGCATTCTGAACTGCAGGAAGTTTGAGCTATTTTTGGATGTGTTTCTTTAACTAGAAAGTACCATTCATGGTCACATACTTTATTATTTTTCAAAGGATTGAAAAACAGTTTCAGCTGAGTTTAAAATGCTTCCATCTTTTAAAAAAACTCTTCAGTTCCTGTAGATTAACCTACAATGTGTGACACCTGACAGGTGATAACAAGCAAAACGGTACAAAAAGGACAGGGAACATTTTACGGGCAAAGGCAGAAAGCTCTTCAGAAAGATGGAAATGTGGGCAGCACCTGTGGCTCAAGGAGTAGGGCGCTGGCCCCATACCGGGGGTGGTGGGTTCAAGCCCTGCCCAGCCAAAACTGCAAAAAAATAAAATAAAAGAAAGAAAGGAAAAAATGTAAGCGTGTGCACAGAGGCACAGAGACACACAGAATAGGAAGCCATCCCATCCTGTCGATATTTCATGCTCTAGTGCAGGGGTCCTCAAACTTTATTAACAGGGGGCCAGTTCACTGTGCCTCAGACCATTGGAGGGCCGGACTGTGGGCCCTGGGATGAGTAGGCTGCTAAGCAGGACAGGCAGCGGTGGCAAAAACACCCGGCAGGCCAGATAAATGTCCTAGGCGGGCCGCATGGGGCCCGCAGGCCATAGTTTGAGGACGTCTGCTCTAGTGAGAGAATCCTACATAGGTAATACTACTTCTTTATAGCAATCTTGGCCTCCTTATAAGCTGGGGAAAAGCGAGTTCAAAACTTTGTATTATGAAGCACTGAAGCTTCTTTATATCTAAGAGGGCAATTTATTAATGTATACATGAAAGGGTCATGTTTCGAACAGTATTTAATGTTGTGTTTAATTGGTTTTAGATTACCAATATCTACTTCTTTTTTTTTTTCTGAGACAGAGTCTTACTATGTTACCTTTGGTAAAGTGCCATGGAATCATAGCTCACAGCAACCTCAAACTCTTGGGCTTAAGCTATTCTCTTTCCTCAGCCTCCCAAGTAAGTGGGGCACCTGCCACAACACCCATCTACTTTTTGGTTGCAGTTGTCATTGCTGTTTAGCAGGCCAGGGCCGGGCTGGATCCCACCAGCCTTGGTGTCTGTGGCTGGCGCCCTACTCACTGAGCTATGGGTGCCAAGCCTGTACTTCCTTCTTACATAGATGATACTCATCTAAGGGGTGGCCCCTCTCAAGACTATGAAGTAGGAAAGTTTGTCTTCAGGAGCACTCTACCTTTCCTTTCTACATGTCTGTTACCCGGGGGGAAAGGGGGGTAAAGACCCCCTATTCCCTGAGCATCTTCAATGAGGTTGACTTATGTCTAGTGCCTGCCTTAATCACCCCAGTTTTTCAGAGGAGGAAACTTTTGTAGACTTCAAGTATGTGTCTAAAGTAAAGAAAAGGAATGATTAGTGACCACACAGATTCCTTTAAGTCTGTGCTCCTACAGAGCTCCCTCTCCTGAACAGAACACCCCCAATCGGGGATCCCCCATTAGCTCTTTGTGATGGACTCTTTCACAGCAAGCTGTCAAGGACAATCCATCTGTTTGAGTTAATCCTCTTGAAGGTATTCCTATTTTAAAAGTCACCAAATTGGTACAGTCTTAGCCAAATCGATAGCTCGAAGAGTAGAACCTGAGATAAGACAGTAGGACTTCAGGATGCCACGACTCCTTAGAGGGCATCTGGCCAAATTCTTCTCCCATTAATATACAGATTTAAAATAACTTAGGCCTGACAGGGGATGTGGCTTTGCCAAAGTCACACAGCAAATCAGGTGCACAGCCCTGACTCAGTCCAGTTCCCCTTTACGGCATTGGCCACAGATATTCAAACCTAGGTGAAAAAACACATTCCAGGCTAAACGGGAGTTGTTACAGCATGTTAATTCACACTGGTGATTCCGAATGCTGATCAGAGCCAGGGCGTTCCCTTGCTGCACCTCTTACCCACGGTGACCCAGTCAAGGTATCTTCTCTCTGCCTCAGTTTTATCATCAATTCTGTGAGCATCACAACAGCACTTGCCTCATACAGCTGATGGAAGGATTAAGTGTGATACTACGGTTTTAACTTCTTTGTGCTCAGCATATAGTAACCACAGACTAAATGGTTAATAATGATATTATTATTGTAGTCATTATCACTACCATTGTGGTAGTTCAAATAACTGAGTTCATACTTTCACTTTGGGGAATAAAGGCAGAGACAACTTCTCACTATCAAGTTCACCTCCCTCTTCTCCAAAGAAAGCCCTGGACAGTTTCAGGAATGAAGGTTAAGATCAGTAGAAAATTAACAACAGGAATGAAGAACGCACCTTTGAAAAGAAAAGTGCCTACCTTTTGAAAATAAAAGTGCCTACTGAGCATTTTCATGTGGTTATTCAAAATAAAAATTCCCCATCTTTCTCAAGCCTGTTCTTTCTCATTTACTCCTCAATTCAGTTAGAAGCCTAATGCTCCATCTAGACGTCTAAGCTTCTCCTTCAATACCCCCCCCCACCATACACACACACTTGGTGACCAAGTACTGCTGATTTTCCCTCTGAAATGGCTCTCTGTGGATCTCTTTCCCCTACTCAGTCTGGTTCAGGCATTTTCTTTTACATTTTACACTTTTTTTTTTTTTTTTTTGGCCTGGACCACTCCAATGTTCTAAAATCTGAGCTCATTACGCTCTGCAACCCCTCCTCCTTAGCCCCTCCAAAGCTACTTCTGCAAAATATAAGTGAGATTAAATCCTTTCTCCCATTAAAGGCTGCACAGATTCTCCTCCTAGGCAGTGTATAATCACAATCCAGGCTCACTGCACCCACTTACCTCAGAACACGAAGGTGTCTTATAAATGTGACCCTCCTGCATGTATATATGCTGTTCCTTCCCTGTGGAACACCTAGCCTCTTCTACTGAAGAACTCTTACCACCCACCAGGATCCAGTTCAAATGTAAACTCTTCTGAAAACTCTTCCAGATTCCTTCCACTCTTCTGTCCCTTGGCGCCCACTAAACTTGCTCCTATCTTCACTAAATATTCACCATGTTGAATTATTATCATTTATCTTCTTACTCCTCTTTTAAGCTAGACTGACCCCTGGGAGGCACAGACCTCATTCTTTTAGCCTCTGGCACAGAGTCTACATAGCATACAGCAGGCACTTAACAAATGACTGTTGAATCAATTTTGAGTGGAGGGAACAGAAAAAAAATGCATTAAAAAAGAGACCTCTGTGACTATCAAAGTTGGTTTCGGCAAAAAGAATGCTAGTTTCTGTGATATATATGACTGTCTGCAAATGATTACGCAGGTAGTTTTTAAAAGACGGTGGTGTGTACTTGCAAAAACAAAACTATCAAGCTCCCACTGTCTGTTAAACGTTCATGATTAGAGAGAGACACATGTCCTCCCAGATTTAGGTGGGTTCTGTGGGACCTGTGCATACCAGGCATTTTAAAGGCTCTTAGAATCCTGTAGCTGTAGTTGAGGGCACTTTCCCCCACAAAATCACATACGCAGGTAGTAGGTACTCAATAAATGCTGATTTGATTTGCAGTGGATTTGAAAGCAATGTGCAACTCACATTCTAGACTAATTGCACTCAATGACTGATCGTACTTAATATAATAGCTCTAAAGCTAAAGAAAATCAATGAGTAGACTGAAAAGCAGCCAAATGCTCACTCCCCTGCCTTGTTCCACAGTCAGAGCTGACCTGCTTCTTGGTCCTTTCCAGCTTCTGGGCATTTCCAACTTCATTGTGCTTCCAGAATGGAGGGGTCCAGTCTGCAAGGGCTGCCCTGTGCCTGTGATACATCTGTATCACATTATAGCTGGTGTCAGGAAGGACCACGCAGGTGTGAAAGTTGACTTGCATTGTTCAAAACGTCTTATTTGTCTTAAACACCCACTCCCCCATAATAACTACAGTGGGAATCTGGCTGAAAGCAGGGAGACGTTAGCTGGAATGCTGTAACGTCCTCCGATCTCCAATTGTGGGAAGTTGTGGGGCTATGTATTAAAAGGACCCCAGAATCTTTTTTGTTTTTATGAAACTGAGACTTTGAAAAAAATTGCTTTGGTAGTGGATTCAGATGTCCATTGAACACCTCTATCCCAATGTAAGAAACAGGAAAGATTGAAAGCATGATGCACTGTTATAATTCAGTTTGGGATAAGGAAGAGACAGCAGTGCCTTGGAGAGTAAATCATTAACTAAAAGTCAAACTAGTGCACCCTGGAAACCAAGAGACCGGGAGGCAGCGGAAGGATCAGGCGGCTGGGATTTGACTGTTCCCTTTGGTGACTTCTGGAGCGAAGCATCCCACAGGCAGGACGAAACCGACACACTGCGCTCGCGTCCATTTCACTTTTCAAACTTGAAGTTATTTTTAGATGACCCAAGCCCGCTAATCCCAAGCAGGACAATTCCCAGCCCGCTGCACCTCAAAACACCTTCTCGCCTCCCCAGCGCCTTCCTTAAGCACTGGAAAGAAAGGGGTTTCTCTGTTTTCTCCTTCACTTTCTGTGTCCAGACAGCCTCCCGTAGCCCCTTCTCTAAGCCTCAATTCCGGGAATCACGGGCGTCATTCTCGCTCCTTCCCTCGTGCACCTGCTGCTGCTACCGAGAAGGCGAACCCTTGGGGCCCTAGGAATGGGGAAGGGGCTCCTCGAGACCCGCGCCCCCTAGAGGGGGGTCCTGGGAAACCTCTGTCCCCACGTCCGCGGCAGGGACTGACCACTGAATGGAGAGACACAGCACCACCACCCCGCCGCCCCTACCCAGCCCCCAAACCCGGCCTTGCTTGCCCGCCCCCTGCCGCGGTCCCCCGGCGTGACCAGGACACCAGGCTCAGCCCAGGCGGGACAGGGGGCAGGGGTGAGCGGGGCCGGCGTAGTTACATAACCGACCTGCTGGGCGTCCGCGATGCGCTGGCAAAGGCGGAGACGGAGGCGGTGGCTCGGGCGGTCCGCGGGGGCCGGCGACTGCGGGCGCGGCGCGGCTGCTCACCTGCCGGCCGGTGCGAGCGCGCGTGGGGGCGGGCGCGGTGCCCGCGGGCCTGGGCGTGGGGTCGTGAGCGGCGCGCCCCACCTCCGGTCTCCGGGGCCGTTGGCCAGTGGGTCTCTGCCTCCTCCCCGCTCCTCCCCGCCACCTCCGCCGCCGTCACCGGGACAAAGCGGCTCCGGGGAGGGGCCGAGCCAGCGGCTCTCGCTGAAGCCGGCGGAGATGGGCGCGTCCCCAGCTCCGACTCATCGGGCCAACCTCCAATCAGACCCCGGGAAACCGAAAGCCCCTGTGTGGCCTCCTCTCATCTCCTCCTCCTGACCCTGCGCCCTTCCCGGTCCCCCACCCACTCCACCTCCCGGGCTGTCACCCTGCCCTCAGCCACACACCCCCTCCTCTCGGCTCCAGGTGCTGCAGAGTGGGTAGAACCCTCTGGGGACCCAGCGCGGGAGCCAGTCTCAGGAGTCCTTGTCTCACCGAGGGGAGAGGCTCCTGGGGTCCTGGCTGGGGTGGAAGCCTCCTTGGGGGTCAAGATGGGGAGAGGTCCGATTCTGAGGCTAAAAGTGAGTGGGCAGCCACAGGCAGGGAGAAACTGGCAGAGAAGCAAACTGGCAGTGGGGAGCGCTGAGAACGAAGCTCCTCTTACAAGACAGTGAGTGATCCCCGACTCCGCTAACTGAGGACGTGTGGGGACGCCCCTGCCCGGCTCCTGCGCGTGGCAGGCACTGGCGCTAGCGCCCTCTGGCTGGAGCCCTGAGGCCGGCCCAGCCCGGGGCGCCGAAGGTGCCCAGCTCAGGCTTCGCAGCTTTACTAGGATTCGCAGCCATCAGACCTGGGGACAGAAGGGCTCCGGCTTCAAGGACTCCTATTGTGCGAAAGCCGGTGACACAAGGGGTGGGAGGCCAGTATCATACTGCAAGCGGGACCGAAGGTGAAGCAGAATCCAGGGTAGATCTGGTGCGCAACAAAGTTAACACAGGTGGAAGGCTCAGCTTTACAAAAAGAAAAAAAAGCCATTCAGAGAGGTGAGGAAGCCTGTGGCTTACAGTGTCACAGATACAGATAGGGTGAGTCTCATGACTCAACCATGCCAAAGATTATAGGGAAAGGGAAGGGAAATTAAAGGAAGTGGGTGCAGGCTCAGCCCCTGGAGCTCAGCGGCTAGGCCGGCCACATACACGGGAGCTGGCAGGTTCGAACCTAGCCCAGGCCTGCCAAACAACAATGACAAATAGAACAAAAAAAATAGCCAGGGGTTGTAGCAGTGCCTGTAGTCCCAGCTACTTGGAAGGCTGAGGCAAGAGAATCGCGCAAGCCCAAAACTTGGAGGTTGCTGTGAGCTTTGACGGTACAGCACTCTACCCAGGGCGATATAGTGACACACTGTCTAAAAAAAAAGGAAGTGGGGTGCAGACCACCTAAGGGAGGAAATAAATAACAGATTTAAATCAGTTTGGTGTCCTGTCATCTTTCACTTGCTACAGAGGCCGTTTCTTTTTTGCTTTTTAGGCCTTTCTATTTCTTTTTTCTTTCTCCTTTTTTTTTTTTTTTTTTGAGACAGTGTCACTATGTCGCCCCCGGTAGAGTGCTGTGGTGTCACAGCTGACAGCAATCTCCAACTCTTGGACTTAAGCGACTCTCTTGCCTCAGCCTCCCAAGCAGCCGAGACCACAGGTGCAAGCCACAACGCCCAGCTATTTTTTGTTGCAGTTGTCATTGTTGTTTAGCTGGCCCAGGCTAGGTTTGAACCCGCCAACCTTGGTGTATGTGATTGGCACCATAACCACTGCTACGGTCGACAAGCCAGGCCTTTCTGTTTCTTGATAACAGTAAGACAATTGTGTTAAAGTGATCCATAGACTTTACAATTATTATTCACTTACCCAGACACGACATTCTTTCTTCCAGGGTTGACATGGCACGACGTTTTTTTTCCAGTTTTACATAAAAGTAAAATTGGATCTTCTTTCTGATTAATCTGCATTAATATAAATTAAAATAGAATTTCAGAGTTGAAAATGACCTTAGTCATTTCCTAGTCCAATCTTCTTCTGGATGGATAAATCTGTAATTATTCATTGAATTAGGTGAATTACTGTTTGGGATAGAAGTAATCTTATATAGAGCAAAAACTAGGTTCCCTAGAATTTTCTTCATTGCTTCTAGCTCAATTTTTGAAACCAAAGAGATCAGGTCCAGGTCCTCCTCCAGCTGACTATCTTTTGAATAGGGACAGACAGCCAGCATGTATAACTCCAATCTCTTCTCCCTCTCCAGGTAGAACATTCTGAATTCTTTAAACAACATTTTACTTGTAATAGTTCTTAGAAATTCACCAATCTGATGACTTTCACCTTAACAGGGTTTATTTGTTTTGTAAATATGCATTTGCAAATAAAATTTTCCGCATATAGAATTAATATGTTTATTGTAGAAATTTTCAAAAGTTGGAAGAGCACAAGATTTAATGCGAGAATTAAGATAATAGATGTAAAGCACTTGGCACCATGCCTGCTACACAGTCACAGTCTGTATGTTAGCTGTTACAAAAAGGAACATGGCCACCAGCTATAGGTATTTCTACTTTTCTAGAGGCTCTTTCTGGGTTCTCACACCCACATATTCCTGTTTTTACTACTAAGGGAAATTCTGCATTTTTCAGCTTCTGTGAAGAATGGAAGATAATAAATGAGGTAGAGAAGGAGGACAGACCAAACCAGGCTCATTTGGTTTACCTTGAAAAGAGCAAAACGTTACCAGCAAAGCACATGTTAATGGGAAAAGAAAATAGAGGAAAAAATAGTGGAGTTTGAGGAACAGAAAGAGTGAAGCTAAAGTGTAGCTAATATCAAGAATGATGTCTGCTCGGCGCCTGTGGCTCAAGTGGCTAAGACGCCAGCCACATACACCTAAGGTGGCAGGTTCGAATCCCCAGCCCGGGCCTGCCAAACAACAATGATGGCTGCAACCAAAAAATGGCAGGGTGTTGTGGCGGGCTCCTGTGGTCCCAGCTACTTGGGAGGCGGAGGCAGGAGACTCGCTTGAGCCCAGGAGTTGGAGGTTGCTATGAGCTGTGATGCCATGGCTCTCTACCCAGGTGGATAGCTTGAGACTCTGTCTCAAAAAAAAAAAAAAAAAGAATGATGTCAAATAAGATTAGAAGTTTGAATTGATCTCATGGAGACAGAAAGTAGAATTATGGTTACCATCAGGAAGGGCAGCAGGGAGGGGAGGATAATGGGGGTGGTTGATAGTTGCAAAAATATAATTAACTAGACAGAATAAACAACATTTGATAGCACAATGAAGTGACGATAATCAACACATCAGCTAGGACTAAAATTAATAATACAGTATTGTATTATGCACTTTATAATATCTAAAAGAGTAGAACTGGAATGTTCGTAACACAAAGAAATGGTAAATGCCTGAGGTGATGGATACCCTCATTCAATTGATTTGCAGTATATGCCTGTTTCAAAACATTACACATGCCTAATAAATATATACAATTATTACGTACTTGTAATAGTTAAACATAAAAGTTTTAAGAGATTAGAAAGTTTCCCTTGCTAACATTTATTAGGTACTTACTATATGCTAGGCTCCATGCCAAGCAACTTTTATACTTTAATTCACTTAACCCTCACAGCAACTTTATTAGGTAGTTACTATATAATTACCCTGTAGGAAAAAAAAAACAGAAAGATTAAATAAATGACTTGCCCAAGCTAACAGGAGGAAGAGCTGAATTTGAATCTAATCTGGCTTTGAGGCCCCTACTAGACTAGACTGCCTTTTAGTGAAGTATATTGCATTATGAATGTAAACTTCTCCTGATATTTTAAGCGATTATAAGATTAAAAATCCTAACTAGGTGCTCAACTAATCATAAGGAAAATGCAAATTAAAACCACTATGAGGTATTACCTCACCACTGTAAAGATGGCTATTCTCAAAAAACACAAGCAATAACAAATGTTGCTGAGGGTACAAAAAAAAAAGGTATACTGTTGGTGGAAATGTATATTAATTTATATAGCTATTATGGAAAACGTATAGAAGTTCCTAAAGAAATTAAAAATGGAACTATCATATGACACAGCAATCCCACTTCTGGGTATACACCCAAAGGAGATGGAACTGCTACCTCATAAAGATGTCTGTATGCCCATGTTCACGGTAGCACTATTCACACTAGCCTCATTATGGAAACAACCTAAATGTCCATTGATAAATGGATAAAGAAAAGATACTGTGTGTAAACATACTGGCATGTTATTCGGCCTTAAAAAAGATCCTGCCGTTAACCACAATATGAATCCACCTGGAGGATATTATGAAAAGCATAATAAACCAGACACAGAAAGAAAAATATCACATGGTCTCACTTCTAAAGAGATTTAAAAAAAAAAAAAGAGCTCAAATACATGGAGTTTGAGAACTGGTTACTGCAGGGGCAGGGAGAGGAAATGGAGAGATACAGGTCAAACATACAAAAGAATAGATATGTAGGAGGAAGAAGGTTAGAGATCTAATGTACAGCAGGACTAAAATTAATATTGTATTATGTTAGAGATTTTTGTTAAATTAGTAGATCTTAGCTGCCTTGTTCACAAAAAAGTAACTGTGAGATGATAGATGTGTTGATCTGCTTCACTATAGGAATGATTTTACTTTCTATACGTGTACTGTAACATCATGTTGTAAACCTCAAATGTACACAATAAAATTTATTTTTTAAAAATAAATTTCCATTATTTTGAGGCTAAATTACTGTTTTTAGTTACCACTGTTTGTAACTGGCTCCCAAGACAACTTGGCTTTACAAGGTTACATATACCTGTAATTACCTATAGATAATAGATAATTCTATAGATAGCTGGTTTATTTCTAATGAACTAGATTATTACACACATCATGTTTGATAACTTTATTATTTATGAGTAAATAATTTCACATGTTGTCAGTTTCAATATTTAAAAAAATTGTTTTTATTGAGGTGAAATTCACGTAACATAAAATTCACAATTTTAATAATTTTAAAGTTTAAAATTTAAAGGCTTTTAGTACATACACAATATATATGCAATATTGTATAACCAACCTGACTCAAATTCTCTGACCTTTTTTACTACTGCCACCCCAACAAAACCCCATACCCATCAAGCAGTCTCCCCATTCCCCACCTCTACCCCAATTCTCTGGCAACCACTAATTTGCTTTCTGTTTTTCTGGATTTGCCTATTCTGGACACTTTATATAAATGGACCCACACTGGACACAGCCTCTTGTGTCTGGTTTCTTTCACTTAGTATGTTTACAAGGTCCATTCTGGTTATAGCATGTGTCAGTACCTCATTCCTTTCTATGCCTGAATAATATTTGATTATACAGGTATACCATATTTTGTCTATACATTCACTGTTGCCATAAGGGTGTTGCCTTTAGGGTCTCACGGAAAAGCTATGTCACAAAGAACAAGCATGCTTATTGAAATTGTGTTTTAAATAAAGGTGACCATCTGCTCACTCAGGCAAAAAGGCAGCTTTCTTTATTCATGGTTGATTTATATAGGGAATTTTGTACATGCGCACTATACAGCAATGACCTCATTAATATTCATTACAACCCTTTGCATATGCACATTGGGCATCAATGACTTCATTAATCCATTTAAACATCTTATGATCACCCGCCCTATAAGTAGCTCCTCCTTGGTAATCTGATAATCCACCCAACATACACCTTTAAGCATAACCCTTTCAACATAACCCGATTTAACATAACTTAATGAAGAACATGTTGTCAGTCATTACTTTCTTTGTCCTTATCTACTGAAGCTTGAGACTACGGGGAAAAGAGCCGATTTGAATGTCTATTTTACTGACCCTGACATTTGGAGGCAGTTACTTCGAATCTTTAAGCAAAGCATAGAGAAACTTCTTGGGCATACAGGAATTTGTGTGCAAACCTCTGCTCCCATGTAGGCCTTAAGTCAGGAGGTTTTTGCTGGAGCCTTTTATAAGGAATTCTCAGCCAAGACTTCTTAAGAGCCTTTCATGAGCCCAGGTTTCATCTGTGCCATTGGATAACTATAGCATTGGGTAAATTCCTCTTCTCTTAAGGTCTTCTAGCACATAACCACTCCCGGACCTATCAGTAAACTACCTTCATCACTTACCACTGATCAGGAAAGGTTACTCCATTCCCAGACCTGTCACCAAGCGACCTTTGTCACTTACCACAGATCAGGAAGGTTACTGATGGGTATCTGGCCAGTTTTCCAAAGGGCTTTTTCATTGGCCTTATAAAGTCAACCTTAATTCCTTAACGCAGTCTGGAAATGCTATTCCAGCCAAAGCCTTGGTCATGTTAGGCTTGCAACTAACCTGGCCACATGGGCTTCTGCCTCAGTTTCCTCCAAGTATGCCTGCACAAAGTCTTTTCACTGCTCTCTCTGAATCAGCATTTTTGGCCAGAGGCATATAGGCCTTTCGCCTATAAGAGTGGTCGTCCTCACGGATAACCAGGCAACAGAATCACCCAGAAAGCTTTAGAATGTGTGATTCCCAGCCTCATCACAAAGATTCTGGTCTCATCTGTCTGGGTAGAAGGCCTGGGCATTGGGCCTTTTAAAAAATTCTCCAGGTAATTAGGATGAGTATCCATGGTTGAGACCCAGATGCAGGAAGAGCCACAGTAGAAACATTTTGAGAGAATAACTGACCTCCACCTGTGGAAGCCAAATCCTGTGATTTTTCACCAATCTACACACTTCGATGAGAAGAATCTATAGCCATTTGTGTCATGATGACTGAAAATCAAAATTGCTAAGTAGGGAAGTGCATAAGTTATTTTGAAAGAAGATATGCCTTTTCTGTGCAGAAAACTGCATGGGTACATTTTTCAAATACAGAAGAAAATCAATTGCATGAAAAATATGAAGGGACAAGGTCTCCTGTGGGTGTGCTATTGTGGTTTTTTTTTTTTTTTGGCTAGATCACATCTTGAACATAGTTGCTTGATAAACAGCTGATAACAAAACAAGCAAACGAAAAACATGTTCAAAAATCTCAGTGTTGTGTGGTTTCCGACAGATGCGGGACATTGGGGAAATAAAAGACACTGTAGAAATCTTCCCGGATCCATTCTGAGCGCTGCAGACCGTGAAAGGTGCGTACGGTGCAGACTGCGTGCGCTGAGTTAGCAGGATGGGTTTCTATTAACTTGATATACGAATACCCTTGATGGTACAACTGGAGCCAAAGACTTTTTGAAAATGGATCACATTGTTCAAACATAGCGAGGAGCTATTTTGTCATGCAAGCTCTTACTCAAAAAGCTCTTTATCAACATTCAGCCCACTGTGGCTTGATTTGGGGACAATTCCTGCCCATTCAGTAAAGTGTTTCCTCATCCACTCTCCTTCTCACGTTTGCCAATCAGGAGAACCTTAGGCCCCGCTCCTCGATATCCAAACTGAATCCATCTGTGTTGAGGCTCAGGAATCTGTGCCTCTAAAAGTCTCCCCAGGTGACCCTAAAGAGTGGCTGGATTTGCTATCCAAGGCTGTGCGTAGTGATACTGGATTAGCTGTTGCTTCACTCCGCTGTATGTGCGTGCATGAAGGAATCAAACTTCATTCCTTCCTTCCCTTCATTCAACAGTCTTATTGGTGAGTCATTTGAATGATACATTCTTGTGGCTGTACAGAAAGATTAGAAAGTACAGGCCAGATACCAAAGAGTGCCAGATAATCTCCACAGAAACACAACCTCTCCGGATGCTTCTGCTGATAAATTGCTGCTGTTTGGGTCATTGTAGGAGGTGAGGAAGTCTGCGTGGGGTGGGGGTAACCATTTTTGCTATCTTCACGTCTCTTCAAGCATCTCTCTGTGAAGTTTGCTCAAAGTCTCCAGTGAAAAAATTAATGTGACAGACACTTAGAAACTGTGAACCTTTCCGGCCACTTAACCATGCATTACCATGCTAGCACCATCCGTGCATGGGGCAGGTGCTCAGTAAACACCGGTGAATGAATAAAATTGACAGTAAACATTCACTAAAGAAATGAATGGTAGGATCAAATATAAGTCTGGGAACTTTTGAGGTTAATTTTAAAATATTTTAGGATCTTAGGCACTCATAACTACAGCTATTTTTAGTTGAAAACTACCAGTAATTGACTCTGGTACTTTTCTTTCCTTGGTAGGTGAATTAACCCTCAGGGTTCTTTGGGGGCCTAAGCAGTGCTGATGTTGGGTGTCCAGGGTAATGACCACGTGTTAGGTGCGTGAGTGCGTGGGAGCAGCAATTATTTTATTATTTTTGAAAAGTACATATGTAGTCATTGTTGTTTATTAAGTTACACATTTGTTGACAAAACACAATGTCAAATTTTACTTTCTTTTTCTATAAGCTAAAGAATAAGAAAACAAGGTTTAAAATTAAAAATAAATTTGATCAGTAAAAACACCTGTTTTTGTTCCTGCTTCTGCTATTTCATTTAGAAGGCAATTCCAGCAACACTTTCTCACAGCTCCTCTCTCCTCTCTCTGTCCTCTCAAGCAGCTCCCACTCAGACCCTTGCTACTATTAGTAGGAAAGGTGCTAATTGCATCCTTAATGGCCCCTCTGCCGCAGAGTTCATTGACTGCTCTTAATTTCCCTTGCCACCCAGACCTTAAAATCCCAGCCTGTCACAGCCTTGCTCAAAATGGAAGCTTATGACATTCCCACACCCTTTCTGCAGATGGTTCAAATTTATTCTCTTGGAGACCTCCCTCCCCAGTGAAGGTCCTCAGTTTCACAATCTGTGTTTATAAGGGGGCCAGCTATATTTTCTTCTGAACACTAAAACAAACAAACACCCCTCCCCCAAAAAAAGCAAAAAAAAATTTAAAAACATACTAAATTTAAGTAAGACGATGATTTCTTCAAGCAAGCCTCTGGGCAAGAATGTCCTCTCAAGTTCCAGTGCACAACAGAATTAATGCAATTAGTACTAGTGGGGCAGAGGACATCTACTTAATCACTAACACCACGTTTTTGGACCCTGATTTTCCTTAGAGGCCTCCCGTAAATGTTGCTTTTGAACTGTGGCACAGTCACAGTCATTAAATAAAGCCAAGGCCTTGCCAACTTTCTGGTTTTGCTACCCAAATTACTGAACATTTGGTTGATTATAGCCCTAAAACACCCACATACTAAGTAGCTTTTAAACATTTTCTCCACAGGGAAACACCTGGTATATCTGAACTGAAAGCCCACCACATATAAATTAAGTATTTATTCAGCTAACTACTGCTAAAATCAAGGGCCTTGAGGAATACATTAAAAATTACATCACAGAATGTGGCTTTTATGAATTGAAACTCCTAAAACTTGAATGTCCTACCCTTCTCTTGACCTGGAAAACTGATTTTAATTTTATAGAGAGTATTTAAGGAACAACCCCTAGAGATAAAAACATTGTTCTCAAGCGTTCAGTGCATGAACTTATTCGTATTTGAAGTGTAGCACAAGAAAGGTGAACTGGAGAAGGAGAAAAACGTGTGTGTGTGTGTGTGTGTGTGTGTGTCTGTGTGGGTACATACATAAAATTTTGAATTTTATGTATATTTTACATATATATCAATGTTTAGTAATAAAGGAGGGTAAATGGATAACTCTCCATCATCCAAGTTGAGTATCTTCAGTGAAAAGTACATATCCCAATAAAACAATACAATATAAAAATTACTCTTGTTCCCAACCTTCCTAATGCTGCAACCCTCCAATACGATTCCTGTGGGTCGCGACCCACAGGTTGAGAACCACTGGTCTAATCAAATATGAGGCTAAAGGTAAGAGGAACCAATATAGCCTAGAGAAAGGAAGATGGAGAGATTTGGAGAGGAAAGATTTTAGCCTTAATTCATGCTTACTTTTTCACAAAATATAGGAAAGAGTGGCTGTATGAAATGACTAAGAAAAAAGTAACTGTTTCTTCCATAATATCAAAGGTATGATTATTGATGACCAGGAATTAGGCACTAGAAGACATACCTCAGGCACAGCGTGGACACAGGCGTAAGACCTCAGTTAAGAGGTGATTTCTAAAGCAGCCAGGGGGACTCGGTCTCCACACTGCAACAGGGAGCCCCTAGGTCTCTTTTTTAACCATTCACTCTCCAGCAAGTGCTTACAATCTTTAATGCACTGAAATCCCAAGAAAAGGGGAAAGATGTTGAAGCTTATTAGACAATGGAACCCAATAGCATGAATGGTGATCAAGGTTATTAGCAAGAGAGAAAAACCTCATGCTGACAACTTCTCAGTGACTATTGCTGGCTGGAGTATCTTCAGCATAAATACTGCTGGCCTTGGCTATTGCTTTAAGTAGTTGAAGCAAGAATAAAAAACCATAATCAAACAAACAAAATGATGGCAGCCCCGTCTTGGTAGCCCAAAAAACTACTTTATAAGCATATGAAGTTACTCCGTGGGGCTAAGTTCTTAACCTTTGGGGAAATACAACTTACTTATAAAATATTACTTTTAAAATGGGATCTTTTGATTTGCATTATTATTATTATTAGAAACAAACATTTTCATCTTCCTATTAGCATGTTGCATTACTTTTTCTATAACTGTTATTGCCTTCCACCCATTTTTCTGTAGGGTTTCAGTGTATTTTTAAAATTAATTTAAGCATTCTATATATAAATGACAGAACCTTTGGTCATCATTTGTGTGTGTGTGTGTGTGTGTGTGACCTGCTACAATATAGATATCTGCCTTTTAACACTTTTAATGATATTTGGCGTGTAAAAATTTTAAATGTTTCTATGGTCCAAACTACTGATTTCTCTTTCTGATTGCTTATATTGTTTCTATGTTTAAAAAGATTCCCATACTAAGACCAGGAAAATGTTTACATGTGTTTTCTTCTAAATTTGATTATGGTTTTCCTTATACATCTAAATTTGTAATTCCCCTGGGATTCAGTGGAGTAAGGTTGGAGTCCTCTTAATTTGTTCCATCAGTTATCACTTTTTCAATAATTTATTACTGTTGGTCTTATCCCAATATCTTATTTAACTCCTATTTTATACTTGGCTTGGAGTCCTATCTCTCTTGAGAGCCAGGAATGGCTTCAGGCAGAAATCTTTTAGCAGCTTCTTACTGCACCCTGAATTTGAAGAGAGTGCTAAATTTTCTCAATCAGCAATACTTTTCATACTTGCTATTGTTGCATGTGGTGACTTTTTATAAAACATTCTTGATATCAATTTTTAAAAGAAGATAGAATCATAGTTCTCCAACAGAAAAAAAAAGAACACAAGGCAAAGATTTTTAACTTATTAAGTAATGAGGACCTGATAAGGTGTTATAACTGGGCAAAGTAGAATTCAAAGAGCAGAAATACATAAAAGGTGTAAGAAATTCTGAAACAAATTTAGAAATAAATGGGGCAGCACCTGTGGCTCAAAAGAGTAGAGCACCAGCCCCATATGCTGGAGGTGGCGGGTTCAAACCCAGCCACGGCCAAAAACTGCAAAAAAAAATAAAAATAAAAATTTATAAATAAATGAAAAATAAATCTGTAAAATCAATACAAAAAATCAGTTGTGTTTCATAAAACATAATTACTTTATACCAGTAATGCAATTATTTGAATTATTATTAGATTTTAATAATTTACAGACTTATAAATCAGATGAAAACACCTAGATGATTAAAGTAAAGATACCCAGTGTTTGAGTTTTTCCCCCCATTTCAAACTTTCTTATGTTTTTTCCTGGCAGTCTCCTCCCCTCTTTTTATCATAGTAATTTCAGAGAAAGATTATTCTAGATCATGAAGTAAGACTGACCTTGTTGGTTTGCCTATTTGTTCACATAGGTGCAACAAAAGTGTTATTTTACCATATAGGGCACCTTAAGTTTGCTTAGTCAACTCTAGGCTGTGTGATTTTGAACAAATACTTAATTAAAATCTGCCTGAAAGCTTTTATGAGGATCTCATATTGAAATTCCAAAACCAAGGCACAGTCTTCAGCAGATTTCACCTGCAATACCTATGAATTTGGGTAAATTCCTCTTTTCTCAAGGTTTCCTATATACGACGATCTGACAGTTAAGTACCATGCACTTACCGCTGTGCGTTTACATCGGCAGCACTGTACCAACAACTCAGTAAGGTTCATAACCTTGGTATATCAGTGTCTCAAACTGTGTTCGTGCCGACAGAGGGTGACATCTTGCTGAGTGGTTCTCATTATTGTTGCATGTTGCTGTGTGCTGTATGACAACAGTTCTGATGGTCACTCCACAAAAAGAGTTCCAAAATTGCTTTGAAACGTGGGGACGAGGCACTGGCATCAGTGCATAGCTTCCCAGGGGGAGTATTTCAAAGCTCACTACAGTGATGCTCAGCAGTGAGGTATGTAGTATTTTTCCTAGGATGAGTTCATGAATTTAATTGTCACATCTCATATGCTAAAGTTATTTAACATATAATAACATAGAATGTTCTTAGGCTCTTGAAGTCACGTAATGGGCCTCTTAGCTGGAAGGGCTTTGTAGGCATTGCCTACATAAGTCAAGTCAAACTAAATTCCTTAAAAGTGACTATTCCTACCTGATTTGTTTTCAAACATGACATTCCAGTTGGGACCTTGGTTTTATAATTAGTATTGTTTCTTCCTGGTAAAAAAAGAAAACAGCCTCTTATTGATTTTCTGCAAATTACTGAGTGGAAATACCTATGGAGAGAAAGGAAACAAGAATTTCTGAATCCTAAGAAATAAATGATAATCAGATATCATTTAAAAATTTTCATTTCAGTTTATAAACAGAGTCTACTAAATGTCTATGGGTTACATTATTTAAGGAAAAAAAAGGAAGGGTTTTCTTATATACATGGAAAATAAAACATTAAAATAAGATGAACAATATTCCAGACAAGTGGCCATAAGAAAACTTCTTGTTTCTGCTTTCCATCCCATTATAATTAATTACTATATCATGGGATCTTGTATTTATAGTCATCATGCACAGCCTTCTGCTTTGCCCTTAAATGGATTCTGGAAATCTTGACTCAGTCCATTTATAGTGCAATCTGGAAGTTGTTTTATCAATGTCAGCTCAGCTTTAAAGTATTGATATTATCTGGTCCAGTCCTTTTCCATGAGATTCTGAGATGATTCTTTGTTAAAGACATAAATTCTGGCTTGTAACCTTTAAGAGAGATTTTAGGGGCGCATCCAAGTAAAATAGCACTGTGGTTTGACTATGGTTAAGTGTGGTTGATTTATCACCAATGATTTCCAAGTGTGAACAGTCTGATGAGAGTTCATAATAAGATTAATGTAACAGAAAATAAAATTTGGTTCTTTTTCTGGTATGCCAAAAAATAAAAAATAAAAAGATGATAAAGCCATTGCAAAAAAAATTGGGGCAAAACGTCTCAAAGGAGAATAATTAAATCTGTATTAGGGCAGTGCCTGTGGCTCAAAGGAGTAGGGTGCCAGACCCATATACTAGAGGTGGTGGGTTCAATCCTGGCCCCAGCCAAAAACTGCAAAAAAAAAAAAAAAATCTATTTTACAAGAAGTTTGAGAATGTTATATCACAAACTTATGTTATATCACAATGTGATTTATAAAATGGATTATAATAATTTTACAGAGGAAAAAATTTTGATATGTGACATAAAATAACACTAAAACATAATTGTTAACAAGAAGACCAAACAAGGGATTTGAAGAGAAATTTCTCTAAAGATCGGCACACGGCTTACAGATATATGAAAAAATGCTCACCATCCTTAATCATCAGAGAAATGCAAATCAAAACTACTTTGAGATATCATCTAACTCCAGTGAGATTAGACCATATCACAAAATCCCAAAACCAGGGATGCTGGCGTGGATGTGGAGAAAAGGGAACACTCCTACACTGCTGGTGGGAATGTAAACTAATA
>CAUYQV010103506.1:0-70945 GCA_963574575.1 Galagoides demidoff | reverse complement strand
ATGAGGTACCCCTGCAGGTCATCCCCCTCTGCTCCCCCCGAGGTGCCCCTGCAGGTCGTCCCCCTCTGCTCCCCACGAGGTGCCCCTGCAGGTCGTCCCCCTCTGCTCCCCACGAGGTACCCCTGCAGGTCATCCCCCTCTGCTCCCCCCGAGGTGCCCCTGCAGGTCGTCCCACTCTGCTCCCCACGAGGTGCCCCTGCAGGTCATCCCCCTCTGCTTCCTCAGAGGTGTCCCTGCAGGTCGTCCCCCCCTACTCCCAAGTGGGGTGCTGCTGAGACATGGCCTTTATGCCTCAACAGAGTTTCTCATAGAATTAAGCGCCAGTTGATAGAGTCAAGGGGAGGGACCCACCCAAATAGAATTGACCTGCCCAAACAGAATATCCCACCTAGGAAAGAGGGAATGTGCCCCCCTTCGGACCCTTTAAATCCCCATCCACCTTAACCCACCTGCTGACTTCCTTCTCAAGCTCAGCTCACCCCACCCCGGTGCAATAAAGGCCGACATTGCCCACATAGAACCCCAGACTCCGTTTCCTTTCCTTTTGCATTCTGGAATAATCTTTTATTTTAAGTCTTTGACCCCTCACCAGTCACTCTCGGTGGCAAATGGATTAATAACCAGGCCTGTTTGCCTGCCTTTCCCATCTGCATCACTGCCCATCTTCCCTGCCAGCATTCAAGAGCCTCCCTAAATACAGCCACTTTCTCTCAAGATTGTCATTTCCGGGTCTACTTACAGGGGAGCCAAACTTAGACAATTAATACCAGAGTTCAGGCAACAGGACACAGACTAATCCCTCCAGGCAGGGATGGAGTTGTGATGAGGGGACAAAAGCACTCACGGCTAATTGAGCAGAACAGTGGAAGAGGGAGAGAAATGACCCAACTTCACAACAGAACAATTTCCCTTAGGGTGAATCCAGATTTGTTTTATATATTTTTGAAAATATTTGACTATGTGTTACCCCACCTACATATTAAAAAGATACAATTTGGCCAGGCATAGTGACTCATGCACCCGTAATCTCAGCACTCTGGGAGGCTGAGGTGGGTAGATCACCTGAGCTCAAGAGTTGGAGCCCTGCCTGAGCCAGAGCAAGACCCTATCTCTACTAAAAAATAGAAAAATTAGCCAGGCATTGTGGTGGGCACCTGTAGGGAGGCTGAGGCAGGAGGATCACTTGACCATAGGAGTTTGAGGTTGCTGTGAGCTATGACACCAGGACACTCTAGCCTGGGGCAACAGAGTGAGACTCTATCTCAAAAAAATAAATATATGCATATATAATTTGGAAAAAAAATAACAGACAGTATTAGGTGACAGAGATGATCTCAAAAGGTAGTCCAGGATTAAAGAAATAATTACTTTCCAGAATAGTTTCTATAATCTTATGAAAAAGCTTGCCTGATTACAGGGCTCTAGGGACAGCAGGAGCAGACCACTGACAGGTCAGCATCACCACTATGGGAGAGCCATACATGCACTGCTGACGCTCGGAATACTAGACTAGCTCCACCACAATCTCAGAAGTAAGGTGGTTCTTACGTTCCTAAAATAAAAATGACACAGAAAAGAAACATCTTCAACTATTTGGAGAAAAAAAAAAAGAAAAGCAGGATATAAAAATACATCTTAAACAACAGGTGAGAAGGATGATACATCATTAGGGTTTCCAGGGACATTTTCAGCTCTTTGCTGTTGGTGAGGATATTTTAGTTCCCACAGCAGAAGTGTTGATATTGGTAAATACGAGAGCATGAAATCCTTCCAACACGACTTCCCTCAGGAGCTGTAACAGCATTGACAAGTTCAAAACATCCAGACGGTCATACTTTGTTGCAACTTTAACAACTAATTTGATGATACATAAGCAACTCATGAAATTATACCCTGGGTCAAAGGATCTTCACAAAGGTAAGAGAACACATCAGTGGTGTTGCCTTAGATGACCAGGGAAGGTACTGGAATGGTCTGAGCAACAGCACACTCAGCGTGCTAACTAGCACCTTTATACTAAGGGGACAGGGCAGACTCACCCGGGACACCACCAAGGAGTCACTATACCTCAATTCACACCAAGACTGCTTTGGAAAGAATAGGTTTTTGATTTTTGTTTGTTTTTTGAGGCAGAGTCTCACTCTGTCACCCTGGGTAGAGTGCTGTGGCATCATAGCTCACAGCAACCTTGAACTCTTGGGCTCAAGAGATCCTCCTGCCTCAGTCTCCTGAGTAGCTAGGACTACAGGTGCCCAACACAATGCCCAGCTAGTTTTTCTATTGTTTGGGTGAGACATGGTCTTGCTCTTGCTCAGGCTGGTCTTGAACTCCTGAGCTCAAGTGATCCACCTGCCTTGGTCTTCCAGAGTGCTGGGATTACAGGTGTGAGCCACCACTCCTGACCTGGAAAGAACAGGTTTAATAAAAGCTCGCCTGCAGCATTACACCTCTTCACTAAATGGAAGCTTTTTTTTTTTAGATCACAGCTACATCTGGGAAAGTGCTAAGGTGGAAGCAGCCACCTCAGCAAAAGAAGCAAATTCAATGACCACACAGCTATCAACAGCTCTTGGGTACCACACAGCTCCATGTGTTGGGACCTCCAGGTGTGTTCAGCCCTGGGGGCATTCCCCTTGCTAGGCTGGGGCTGGGCGTGCTGAGAGGAATCTCTGCAGATGTCCTGGGCCTGGCCCAGACCCACATCTTCCTCCTTCATCCCTCTGCACTCAGACGGTCTAGACTGAACACGTCCTTGTCTAGCAGTCTCTTCCAGACTAAGCTTAAGAATTTACTTTGAAGTTTATTTCCCATGAAATTTATCGATGCCATTTTTTGGAAGACCAAGATCACACATGGGCATGTGAGATTCGGAATCTGCTGAAGATTTTAGAATTTCAAAGTGCCTTATTAAACCACACATACAAATAACTAACTGTTCATAAAAGCAACCCTCTGGTTACAGAAGGAGAGAAAAAACTAACAGGAAAGCCGGAGTGCAACGCCCGGCTCAGCGAACCTGACACGTCTTCATCATCTGTCCTTTTTCTCTTCTCTCTGTTCCTCCCTCTCCTTCGTTTTTTTTCCATCCTTCAAGTGCTTTTCAAAATGTTGAACAATAAAATATTTACAACCGTCACACTCGAAAGTCTTTTGTTCTTCATTTAATTGATAAAAGCCTGACTGAAGGATGAAAAGAAGGCAGGTCTTGCCTTCCTCACACAGAGCTGCTCTGCGGCCTGCAGCCCGTCTCGGCCTGTTTCGTTACACCTGCTTGCTGAGAATTTTAATAAACATTTTTGAAATGAATGTTCCTTTCACATCATTAGGGGAGGTGTATTTAAAAAGAAGCCTTGCTTCAAATCAAATAGCTATCTGGAAAAAGCACGTATTATTTTAATTTTCAGTAGGTTACAAATTACTGAACCTTAACAGCAATTCCATCTTTGGAAAGCATTCTTTTTGTGTCTAATGGACGATCCATTCTTGGAGAAGATACTCGGACTTGATTACATATCATCTTCAGCCAACAAAGAAAAGAAACTCAAATTGAAAATGAATTTCTGCTCTATTACATAATGGCCACAAGACTGGTAATGTGAGGGGAAGCTCAGAATTAGTCATTGACAATCATAAACTAAAAACAGAAGCGTAGCGTAGTTCAGAAGTGATGGCAAACGTTTTCCTCCCCACAAGTCCTTGTTATCAGACAGACTGCCAGGCTGGCCACAGGACAAACAGTGACTGGGAACATCAGCCATGCTATCAACTGGACAGAGAGAATGAAGGCCAGTTACGGGTGCCAGGTGCCCAGAGGTGCCCTCTCCACACCAGCTCTGTGCACCGGACAGCCTGGCCCTCCAGGGGAGCTCACCTGACGGAGGCTGATCTAGCTCCTCATGGCTTTCCTTTCCCTGGACTGAGCTCCTGTGACTTCACACCAGTGCTGGTTTTATTGTGGACTGTTTCCCTCTTGTGTTTCTTTAAGGAAGGACCGTGAGGAAATCATAGGCGTAGAAGATTCTTCTAAGATGTGCCAAAGGAATTAATAAATTGTGAGTGCCACAAGGTGTGCCACGGCGCCACTGATGGGGTTTCGGTGGCCCATCTCCCATTAACTCCTACTCCAAGTCAGACTTTAACCCTAGGGGTTAAGGGTTGTAGTAACCCACGTTAGTTGAATTCCTTCTAGGAGGCAGGAATCATAGTAGGCCCTTTCGAGGAGTAGCTGAGAAATTCTGCTAAGTAAAACTAGCCACAGATGGTTGGCTACAGATTTTAATATTTTAAAAATCCTAAAAAGGTTTACATGAATAGCTTAGGCTGTCTAGCTGCTCGGCCAGACCTCGGGACCTGCCTCCACTGCTGACAAGACTTACAAAGCACAAGGCTGTGGTCACACACCAGCTTCCTGCTTCTCATCAGCTTTATTAAAGCCCCACTTCTCATGTGAGTGCTAACACAGGATCACTCTTGTAGAATCGTCTTTCTTTTAAAGAGTCCACAGAGACTTTTAACTCATATTTGTTCTCACAACATTCCTGAAGAATGTGGATGGGGTGGTGGAATCCCAAGGACACTCTCAGAATGAGTTCAGGGGGTTGTCACTGTTGGCACTGACCCAGGATGGCTGGTGTCAGAAGCGAGGTCTCCCAATACCCACCTTGGGATGGTGTCCCCATCTAGCCTCCTGTGACCATCGTCACAGGCTTGCTGTGATGCTCCAGATGCTTTTGTTCACAGCCACAGGAAGGGTGCAAACTGAACGCTCACTCAGCCTGGCCTCGCCACACAATTGAACCCAATCCAGCAGCTCTGAAACACGCCTGCAGTAGAAGACCGGCCACACACCCCTAGACACAGCTCTAACTTGTACCAGTCTGGAAAAGGAGACAGTACACTAAGCCGGTAAAAGACTTGGGGACAAGTAAACAAGAGGAGAAACTAACAGTTTTATTCTAGGCAAGTAAGAGAAAAATGGTTCCTTATGCACCAGCAAGGTTGCGTCCCAAGCCAAGTCTCATCACCCTTCAGCCCTGCCGTGCTGATGTCAGCATGAACGCTGGGACCAAATGTGGACCAGGTGGCAGACGTTCTCAGGAAACAAGCAAGGGGACAGATAAAGGCAATGAGAATTCTGATCTCTGTTGTGAGGAACTGAGCCAAATCTGCCTCATCAGGTGCCTGAACACTTCAGTTGTAAGGCAGGAGTCATGACCAAATGTGTTTGTTCTCAAGACTTGCCCTCCTTCACATCCAGCATGGCTCAGCCCCGCCTCCCCTCTCCTCATCCTCCTCCTCTCAGAGGACCTTGCCATCCCCACTCTGCGTCCTCTCCTTTCCCCCACACTTCCACTTTCTTTGGGACATTCTTAGTACAGGGAAGACAGCAGACCCCTCTTCAGTAGGTGCTGAGAAGCTGAGATGGCAGCCCTGTGCATCCTGCTCTGTCTCTGCTCATCTGCTCCACATACCCCTGTATGCCTCTCACATCCACTTGTTTTTTGCTGTCTTCTCTGTTGGTCTGTATACAAGCCTTACAGCAATGTGGAGCACTGACAATTTAGTTATAAATGTCCTAATGTGTACACTGTTGGTGGGACTGAAAACTATTAACAGCCTCTTTGGAAAGAAGTATGGAGAATCCTCAAAGAACTTCTATTTGATCCTGCAATCCCATTACTAAGCATCTACTCATGTTATGTCCAGGAGTTCCACAAATACCACACTGCCAAACAAGTTAAATTTAAAGAGGAGTCCTTTTATTGAAGAGCCAGACAGCAACTGCCTCAGTGTCCCAACATGAGGTTTTTGAGAGCAGCCCCAAGTGCTTAAGGGGTAGTATTTTTAAGGCTTGGTTTGCATTCTGGTTGGCACATAGGCTGTCCAGGTGCATCCAGGTAGGATAGCAAGCAAGAATTGTAGAGAAGCAGAATTTTGCAGTTGGTTAGTCATATGTCATACATCTTTGTTTCAATATTTTCCCTCCATACATCTTAGTTTCAGGACTTTCCCCACTTGGTATTATTTAAAAGTCAGTCTAGGAACAGTTGGTATCTCCCAGTCTGTTTCCCAGGGAGTTAGCCAAGCAAGAAACTTGGAGTGAACTAGAAGCAAGAAATTAGTACTTTCTCATCTATCTTGGGAGTGAATTAGACTTATTTCATTTTTTTTTGAAAGTCTGCAGTCCAGAAATTTGCCATTATAGCCTAGGCCTGACACCTTTCTGTCTTAGCCTCGGCCCACTAGGCCTAACACTGAGAAGAAAAAAAAAATAATTCTGTCATAAGGACATTTGCACTGGATTGTTAACTGCAGCTCAATTTACAATCACCAAGACAGGTAAACAACTTAAATGCCCACTAATCCATAAATGGATTAACAAGCTGTGGTATATGTATACCATGGAGTACGATTCAGCCATAAAAACGATGGAGTCTTCACATCTTTTATATTAACCTGAGCAGAGTTGAAACATTCTTCTTAGTAAAGTATCACAAGAATGGAGATGTAAGAATCAAATGTACTCAATACTAATATGAAGCTAGTAGATGATCTAATTCATACCCACATAAGAGAAAAACTCAAGTCAATTCAAGGTGGGGGACACGGGGGTGAGGGAGTGGGGAGGAGGAAGCAGGAGAGGGATGGGTGAGCTCCCACCTAATGGCCACAATGTTAGGGTACACGACACTCCTCCTGGGTGAGGGGCACAACTACAACAGGGACTTTACCTGACAAATGCAAACATTGTAACTAATTATTTGTAGTTTCATATTAATCTGAAATAAAGATAAAAAATAAATGCCCTAAAATGGAAGGAAAGAGCACACCAAAGAGGCAAAGAGGGGAGACAGAAGAAAGAAACAAGAACCAAAGAAGGCAGAAAGGTTTCAGGAGCTTCTCAGGACTGAGTCTCCAGAAAGCCACCCCCGGAAGCCTGTGGTCCCACCAAATACCACTGCCATTCATGTGATCCACTCTGTGTCCAGGCAGCTGTCTCAGCTGAGCCAGCAGCCTCAGAGAGGAGAGGACAGATCAGAGGTCAATGATCATGGCTGAGGGAATTTGTAAGCAGGTTGTCCGGGGGAGGGGATGAAGAAAGAATCCATAGTTGCTGAAGGACCTGATCTCATAAAAAAGGAATTACAAGGACTGAGACTGTTTATTTGCTCTTCCCTTGGGGTTCTTCTCCTGTACTTAATTAATTTCCTACCTACTGATATCAGGTTCCAATAGGTCACTTCAAAATTCTCACCAAGTTGAGAAAGGAAACAAATAAACAGAGGCCTTGCCAATGACCCATCAATCTACCCCATAACCCCATTCCTTACATGCACCTCATGATCCACTAGTGAGGGTATGTGGATCCTGAAATTATCTTCCAGTTTTACCATCTGTAATAAAAAATGTATTACTTGTGTCATTCCCATTATAACAAACCTGCTCACTGGGACCTTACAACAAGGGTCATGTGTTGGCTTAAGTGGCTACGATTAGCACTTACTGATTCTTCTCAGTAGTCTGGTGTAAATCATCTACAGTAAACTGAATTTAAGACAATATAATTATTTTAAAATGACACTGATAAATGACCCGAAATAACATTCTATTTCTATCTCTCACCTCTGCTGGAATAGCTCCCACACTGGTCAACTCAGCATGGCCTGTCTTCAAGATATGTGAGTGCCACTTTGCCACAAACATGCACTGATGTCACAGACAGCTTCTTCTCAGAGACCATCCCTTTCCTGGTTTGTGGTAGTCTAAGTGACAGAGTAACTAACTAAAACACAGTCTGAAGTCAGATGGAAATGAGAGACCAAATGCAAGATAACAGCAGCTAAGTTACTTTTCTTTCCTGGCAGCAAGACCCTTTTTAGATGACAACAGTCCCCATGCCTGCATTTCACAAAGCTCTCCTTTATATTTCTGCAAAATCTTTAGGTAGAAGTATTTGGTGAAAGGATTCTATCCCTCTAAGACCGAAGTCAACTGAGGAGAACAAGTATTTGACTCTAGCTTGGAGGCCATCAAAGCAGTTAAAGGCTTATGCTCTGCTTGTACACAGCTGGGTTGCTATCTGCAGCTAGTTAATAAACATATGTGCACATTTACCTTAGACCTTGATCTTCCTGTGATAATGCCAATAGCTCTTTCAATGAAGGCAGAGGATAAAAACTGTGAAGATCTTTTCCATACTATTTATACCACTTTGAGAATGATACAATGTAAATAAATTCACATAAACCAAAGTGCTTTGTGAATCATAACCATGCACAATCAGAATAAGAGATCTCATTTTACTTAACCTATTTCTAACATTTCCAATTTTGAGTAAAGTTCACATCTTTTCTTATTAGCAAAAATTTTTGCCTATAGAGCAGAGCATTTAAATCCTAACTTTAAAAAGAACTATAGGCCACACACAATGGACTGGGTCAGAATTTATGCAAAAACAAAGAGTTGAAGAAGACCAGGGCATCAGAGGAAGGCTTTGCTAGCCTGTCAAACATTGAGGAGCTAATGTCACAACAGCTCCAGCTGACAAAAACAAATCAGCACAGAGAAATCCATGGCCACAGGGAAATCCATGGCCACAGAGAAATCCACAGCCACAGGGAAATCCACAGCCACAGGGAAAACCACAACCACAGAGAAATCCACAGTCATGGCCACAAGGAAATCCACAGCCAAAGGGAAATCCATGGCCACAGGGAAAGTCACAACCACAGGGAAATCCACAGCCACAGAGAAACCCACTTTGAGGATTTTGAAGGCCTCCAAGCTAGAGTCAAATATTTGTTCTTCACAGTTGACTCCAGTCTTAGAAGGATAGAATTGTTGCTTCACCAAATACTTTTACCTAAAGGTTTTGCAGAAATATAAAGGAGAGTTTCATAAAAATCCACAGCCACAGGGAAAGCCATGGCCACAGAGAAATCCATGGCTGTGAGCAAATCCACGGCCACAGGGAAATCCATTGCCACAGAGAAAACTCATGGCCACAGAGAAATCCACAGCCACAGGGAAATCCTTTTCCATCTTAAAGAGCACTGAACATGGTTTGATTCCACTCTCACAGCAACCAGGTGAAAAACACAAACATCAGTAACTATTTTCATAGGCAGAAACATCCAAAGCACAGAGAGATTGCTGTGGTGCCTGAATTCACTCAGAAGATTAATAGCAGAGTCCCAAGCCAGCCCACATTCCCAGAACACTAAAACAGGAAGAGGAAGGACAAGAAAGGAACCAGAAGTGAATTTCTCCTATGAGATGGTGCTAGGGAGGTCTTCCTGCCACATAAGAGCTACACTTCATATGCCTGGGCAAGAGACATGAACAAAACCTTCTCTGAGGAAGACAAATGGCTACTAAACATATGAAAAAATGCTCATCATTCCTAATCACCAGAGAAATGCAATCAAAACCATCCTGAAATACCACCAAACCGAAGTGAGAATGGCCCACATCACAAAGTCTCAAAGTTGCATATGCTGGCGTGAATGTGGAGAGAAGGGAACACTTACAGTGGTGGTGGGACTGCAAACTAATCAACCTTTTTAGAAAGAAGTATGGAGAATCCTCAGAGGATTTGATTCTACAATTCCATTACTAGGCATCTACCCAGAAGAAAAAAAAATTATTTTATCATAAGGACCTTTGCACTGGATTGTTTATCGCAGCTCAATTTACAATGGCCAAAATATGGAAACAGCCTAAGTGCCCACCAATCCCTGGGACTGGACTAACAAGCTGTGGTATATATATGCCATGGAATACATTACTCAGCCACTAACAAAGATGGAGATTTTACCTCTTTTGTATTAACCTGGATGGAGGTAGAACACATTCTTCTTAGTAAAGTATCACACGAATGAAGAAGCAAGAATCCAAAGTACTCATTCTAATATGAAGGCAGTAGATGAACTAATTCATGCCCACACAGGAGAAAAACTTATTTCAATTCAAGTTGAGGGGAGGGGAAATGAAGGAGGGGGAGAAGGGAGGGTGTCTAGGGTGCTCCCACTTAATGGGCACAATGTAGGGGTGTATGGCACACCTTTTGGGTGAAGGTCATAACTACAAGTGGGACGCTACCTGATTAATTCAAATATTCTGACTTGGTTGTTTGTACCCTCACATTAGCCTGAAATTTTAAAAAAGAGAGAGATTTTAAAACCTGCAGGGATTTCTGCTTCCCACTCCAGCATGTATGTAAAGAACTGGAAATTCTTCACTTCTGTTCTCACAAGAAAAAAACTAGACAAACAAAACCAAAAGCTCTCATTACATTTATTTAGAAACAGAGGCCACAGGACAAACAAGTGTTCTGAAAACCAGAGTGAGAAGTAGATGGATACAGAGGAGCCCGTCTCATACTAGCAGAAACTGCCACTGTTGCTAGCAACTGTTGGGAAGACAGAAAGGGTATTGATGAATTGCTAGAAAGTGAGCATGGCCAACCTTGGGAGTTAAAAACTCTTATGGGCCAGTCTCAGGGGAGCCCACAGATTTTAACCACCAATAGGGTCATGGGTTCTCAGCATAAAGACTACAGAAAAATCCCCCTATGCCTCTAGATGGGAGCAGAAAAGAAAACATCTTAAAATTCATCCCAAGTGTTCACTTCCTCTAAACAAAGGCCAGTCCTCAAGGACAACTATTTTCCCAGAGCCTAACCTATATAGAGGAAGGGAAATATCTAATTCTAGAGTGCTCTGGCCTTCCTGCCTCCCTAAAGGAGGAGAAAAACATCTGAAAAGCACCTGAGAAGGTCACGGCCAGGGGCACAGGCTCACTAAAACCTCAGACCTGATCATAAATGTACAGAGCACTTCTCCTCCCTGACACCTTACCAAGACCACAACAGGGTGCTTGTATGCTAATGGAACATTGAAAGTAAAAGAACTGAGAGGCTCAGATTCTATTTTAGAAGGAGTAGCTAGGGAAACCCAAAGACAAGAGGAGAAACAAGAACTCTGAAATAGCAGCCCTCTAATATCTCCAGCCACAGGGGAGAGCAACACCATCAAACTCCTGTCACAAAACCTCCACTAAAGGCTGATCTAATATACTTCCTTCTATACAGCACATCATGTCCAGCCTACGAAAAAAAAGTTACGAGACCTGCTAAAAGGTAAAAACCAGTCTCAGAGATGGAACTAGCAACAGAGCAAGATTCAGACAACAGAGATTTTATAATTATCAGACAAGAAATTTAAAATAAGATATTTTAATTAATAAATTAATGTGCTAAGTGTTCTACTAGAAAAAAAGAGAATAACATGCACAAACAGATGGTTAATATAAGCAGAGAGACAAAAACTTTAAATAAGGATCCAAACAAAACACTAGAAATCCAGTGTAACCTAATCATATGTACTCTCATATTAATTGAAAAAAAGAAAAACAAATGCTAGAAACCAAAAGAAAAAACTGCAACAGGAATGAAGAATGCCTTTGATGGGCCCATCAGGAGACCAGATATAGTTAAGGAAAGAATGAGTGAGCTTTGAAATATGTCTATACAGACTTCCCAAACTGAAAAGTAAAGAGAGAAAAGAAACAGAATAGAAAACACAAGAATGTAGGATAATTATTAAAAGCATCAAATATCCATAATGTTAAGGCCAGAGGAATAAAGATAGGAACTTAATAAGAAATACTGAAAATAGGCTCAGTACCCATAACTCAGTGATTACAGCATCAGCCACATACGCTGGGGCTGGTGGGTTGGAACCCAACCTGGGCCAGCCAGACAACAATGACAACTACAACGAAAAAAAAACTGGGCTGGGCGTTGTGGCGGGCACCTGTAGTCCCAGCTACTTGGGAGGCTGAGGCAAGAGAATCACTTTAGCCCATGTGCTTGAGGTTGCTGTGAGCTATGGCACTACGGCACTCTACCAAGGGTGACATAATGAGACTCTGTAAAAAAGAAAAGGGGGGGATGGAAGAGAAGGAGGAATATGAGGGGATGGGGGAGGGTGGGGAGGGGAGGCAAAGGAAGAGAACAGAAAGATGAAAGTAACAATGGGTGAGAATTTTTCAGAAATCAACTACAGACACTATGCTAGACACAGGAAGCTCAGAGGACGCTAAACAGAATAAATAGCCAGAAACTCCCCCAAAGTACACTTCAAACTGCAGAAAACCAAAGCCCAAAATTAGATCTTAGAAGAAGTCAGGAAAACACTTTAACCATAGAGGAACAGGATAACAATTACGTCAGACTTCTCTTTAAAAACCCTGAGAACAAGAATGAAACATTTTTTACCAAAGAACAAAAGCACTAACCTAGAATTCCTCAGCCACCAAACTGTCCGGCAAAGGAGAATCAGACTTTCTCAAGCAAAACAGAAACTAAGGAATTTGTTGCCAGCAGCCCTGCTTTGGGAGAAATGTTGAAATGTTATTTTGTTTAATGAGAATAGAATGATTACAGAAGGAGGACTCAGGTTTACCTAAAGAAAGAGAGAGTATTAGAGAAAAGACAAGTGATGGTAAAATAAAGCCATTTGCTTTTCTTATTCTTAATTGACCTAACAGATAACTGCTGAGAGTAGTAATAATAGCCGTGGGTTTGGTGGTGATAACGTCTTAGAGACAGAGAAAGTACATCCATCTTTCTGGATGCTCCTCTTGGATCCTGGAACCTGAAGAGACCACGGATACTTTTTCTTGATACTGACACAGTAAACCCAAAGAAAAGATCTTTAGGCACGAAAACACAATTTGGCTTTTCTCAGTGCTTTTGAAACTCCCAAAAGTCTTTCCTTCCATGGTCTAAGAAAGAAGCCAGTGAGTAAATTCTACAGGAGGAAATGCAAAACAAAAACAGAAACAAAAACCAACAGCTTCTCGGAGTTTAAATTATTTCTCCTGGAGGTGGAAATTCCACCCCAAGGGAGGGATCATTCCCTCTCAGACCGTCAGGGGTCTCTCCTGGATGTCCTCTGTCCTCTCTCCCTCCTGCACCTCCTCTCGAGGGGCAGAGACCCTTGCTAAAGTACATGCTCCTCTCACACTCTACTGTGGGTTCATTCATGTCATACTTCCATTTTTTTTTTTATTTTAATAGTATCCACCTGTTTTTCCAGCTTCCTGTATACTAGACATTCTATTGAGCATTTTGTGCACATTTTCCCATCTAAACCTCACATACCCCTTTGAAGTAGGTACTATGGCCATTATTAAGTAATTATTACATTTGCCCAATGGGTTGGAGCTCGAAAGGTACAGAATTAATCTTATGTCCCAAAGGTGCACCTCATCCAAGGGTGGAACCACACCTTGTGCGCAGTCAGGATGGATGTGCAGCAAATCGGTGCACAATCTCACCAGACCCTTCAGAGGCCCTGCCTGAATCCACGCAGGGCCGCACTCAATCCTATCTCAGCTCCCTGTTAACCCATAGACGGGCTGCCCTGTGCAGTCAGCCTGAATGGGCTGAGCCCTGAGTGGGTGGGGTCTTGGGGAGCTCACAATGTGATTGAGAGGGCCTGAACCCTACTGCGGGTGGGAGACTTAACATCTCAAAATGTTCCCCAGAAAGGCACGTACTTGAGTGCCCATGCTGTGCCCGCTCTGACACCAGGAAAGTGCACCCCAGAAACTGGTCAACTTGCAATGATTTTGAGGGAATATCAGCATGAGCAATGGAATCAAATTCTAAGAGAGGACGACAGAGAGATGATACAAGAAAACATCTACTGAAAACAAATTTCTGTGAAACCAATACACATTGTTAAGAATCCTTCTAGCATATGAGGCTCTTCTAGATATTTCCACCCACTGGGGGCCCCACAGTTTTCAGATGCCCAGAGATTCTTTTTTTTGAGACAAAGTCTTACTTTGTTACCCTTGATAGAGTGCTGTGGCATCATAGCTCACAGCAACCTCAAATTCTTGGGCTCAAAAGATCCTCTTGCTTCAGTCTCTCAAGTAGCTGGGACTACAGGTACCTGCCACAAGGCTGAGCTATTTTTAGAGATGGGGGTCTTACTCTGGCTCAGGCTGGTCTCAAACTCATGAACTCAGGCAATCCACCTGCCTGGGCCTCCCAAAGTGCTGGGATTACAGGCCACCGCGCCCAGTCTCATTCTTTAGAGTGCAGAATACATAAAAAGTATAATTCTAAAACTTCAATTATTTTTAAGCATACAGTTAGAGGAAAATGTTCCTGAAAAAATAATTATCCTGCTCAAATAGTGATCTGATGCCCTTGGAAACAAACATTACTTACACATGCTTTTATACAATAAAAACAAAAGCCACACTACTGGATTTCTGCTTGACAATGCACATTTTGGAAAAAAGCAGTTTATACAGCACGATCTGTTCAGAGACCAATTAATTTGTCAGCTCCTGACCACCAAGGGTAAGCCTCTGTCCCCTGCAAAGAGGACTCCTTCTTCCTCTCTCTAGCCTAGCACATTCTTCTTAGTACTTCTCAAATCCTGCAGGGTCACAGGGCCTCAGGTAACACAGCACAGAGGGGGCACACGCCAACCCATACCCACTTTCCTTGTTGGAGGCCCCATTCCTCTCCCCAGCCGGGCTTCAGAGAGGGTCTGCAAAAAGCCCAGTATGTTCCCTCGGGTTGGGAAAAGAGACTCACACCCCCGGGGCAAACATTTTTTAAGGCGCTCAACCTGGTAAATGCTACAAACCCCACACCTCAAAGGAAATAATCTTAAACATAAGCTTCTTGAGGACCATGTAACAGTGGCTCTGCTCACATTTGCTCCCTCCAGATTCACTCTTTTTCCTGGTGTGGCTCAGAGCCCTTATCAAAATAGGCACCACCAATTGCCTTTACTTTTCCATTGAATTACAGATCTAGAAATCATTTGGCATTTCCATTCACCCCACCTCCCTCATCACCTGCAAGTTGATAAAGGAGACCCAGCTCATCCATGAATCACGCTCAGCACAAAAGACAAAACAGCCCCCGTGCAATCTGCAGAGAAAACAGATGCCAAGGGAGCTGCCAGGTTAGCCTCCTGCCTGCCAAGGAAATGTCAACTGATTGTACCCCAGGAGGCAAAGGGGACAGATGGATTGACTGATGCCATTAGCCTGTTTGCCTCTGGGCTCAGAAAGAGGGAGAGAATGCAGAAGTATTACCCACAGACCTCATGAGGTTAGAGTTGGGCAACATTTCAGCTTATTTCTTGCTAAAGATGTATGTGTTCTTTATTACATATTCCTCCATTTCTTTTGTGAACTGGCTGTGAATTCCAGAGTGGAACGTATTAGAATTCATTGATCACTGTGTGAATCGCTTCTCGGGCTTCTTGCTAAGATCAAACAATCGGGGAATCACCATTGTTACAGGCCCACAGGGTACTGCTCTCTGAATTCAAAGAGCGTGGTGACAAGGGCCCACAACAGGAAAAGGGGGAGGAAAAGCTCAAAATATCTAGAAGAATAAAAACAGAAAAGAGAAAAATGGAAAAAAAAAGGTGGTTTTAAAAAATAAACACATTCAAGAAAGCAGTGAACTAGAAAGAAGAGAGGGGAGGGGACTGTTGGGAGAGGGTCTGATGATGACACTGGACAGGTCGGCCCGCAGCCCACCCACAGCCTCTGCCCCCGAGGTGTTGGTGCCACAGCAGCCGGCAGAGGAGGGTAGGCAGGGGACCTAGGAGGCTCCAGTAGCTGGAGGAGCTGGACAACTCGGGGGAGGAGGGTGGACACCCAGGCCTTGGTTTCTCCTTCCCCAGTAAGAAAGGGAAACCCCACCTTTTCTAGGGCTGGTCAATTTCATGTGAGTTTCTAAGGCTGAAAGTTCCAGCCCCCTGCTGCTAAATGCCAGGCTGTAACTTTAGAAGACCTACAGCCTGAAAGTAAACATTGAGTTCTGGCAAAACAACCACCTGCTAGTTATATACCCCTGAGCAGAGAGCCTGAGACAGACTTGGGAGAGGGAGCAAGGGAGCTTGTTCCCCACCTGGGTTCTCTCTGCCAGGAGCTTTAGTTTCTGTGGGTTTTGCATTCTTTGTGAATAAATTCTCTTACCACTGATCTGTGGTCCATGGATTCATTCTTCCAATCCCAGAGAACACGGCGATATTACAGGCTAGTCCTTCCTCTTTCAAGCTCATTACTGCCTTTCCCTGAGGACCCCCCTCCAGGCTCCCACCCAGCTGGTGTCAACAGATCCGTGTTTATTCTCTCTGTCCTCAGCTGTCAGAAACTTCATCTGTTGAAATGTTAGTTTTGAAGACTGCAGAAAAAGGAAGCCGAGACAGTAAATCTGATCCAACAACCACAACAATGGTAAAAACGTAACATTCATCTCTGAGAGAGCCAGGCAGAGCCTCTATAATAGCGACATAATTATCAAGTAAATGTAGATTAAATCGGTGGAATTGTGCTGAAGCTAAGGAAGGAGAGGAATGCCATTCTTCATACATGCAATGAGTTTTGAGTTTACATTAACATAACGCACTAAACCAGCAAAAGAAATAAGAGCTGACATAAAATCTGTTAACAAACAGGAATACAAATACCAGGGAAATATCTGTCAGAGATTTAAAAGAAACTTTTAGGGCTGGGAGCAGTGAGCATGGCCAGGGCATGAGACAGGAGTGGAAACGTTTGGTCTCAGTACAGGAATGATTAAACCTAGGCAACAATGCTCCCATCCTGCCTACCCAGTATTAGCAAAACCCCAAAGGATAAACCTGTTCCCAGCTCACTTAACTATGTCCCAGAACAAAGTGCAAGGCTAGTTACAGGAGGACAAAAATACCCAAAATGCAGGTAGTTAAAATCTGCAGTGTCTGGCATCTAAACAGAGATTACCAACCTATAAGGAGAATTCTATCAGTGAATCAACATGGGACCGACCCAAGCTTGTAAAAAGTGATAGGACTAGCAGTCAAGGACATTTAAAAAGTTACAGAACCATTTTTTAGGTACTCAGAAAGTTAATTAGAAATGATATAAAAAAACAAAAGACCAAGATTGAACTTCCAAAAACGACGATATCAGAGATGAAAAAAGCATCCTGAGAACAGCAATAGACTAGACACTGCAGGAGAAAAGACCAGTGTATGTGAAGACGTAATAATAGAAAGAACTCAAAATAAAACAGCACAGTGAGCGCTCCCAACTGAACGGAAACGGAAACCTACACCGGGGAAGGACTTGAAAAATGTACCACTACAGAACCTCACTTTTCAGACAAGAGTCTTCAGATCACCGTCCTCAGGTTTCTCTTTATAGAACGGGACAAAGGACATAAAAATATACCCAAAGTTAGCAGAGAAAGATAATAAAGACCCGAAAACGAAAACAATCTAGAAAAATCTATAAAATGACAAACTGGTTGTTAAGAAAAACAAAATCAATAAACTTTTACCAGACTTGCAAGAATAAAAAATAGAGAAAATAAAAATTACCAACATTGAGCATGAAAGAACGGACATCATTTCAGCATATAAAGAAAACCAGGGGAACGTTCTGAACAACTTAATGCTGATACATTCAACAAGTGACGCACGGGAATCGGAGTCTTCAAAGGCCATCAGCTGAAGCTAATTCAAGAAACAACAGGTAACACAAATAACCTTATACCAGTTAAAGAAATATGATTTTAGTTAAATACCTAAAATCCACGAAGATGAGTTCAAGGCTAAATTCTGCCAAGCACAAAAGGAAAAATTAATGTCAATTCTGGGTGAACTATTCCATAAAACAAGTAGGGAACACATCCCAGTTTATTCTGCCATCAAAATTACCATGTTATCTAAATTTCAAATAAATCTCAAGAAAAGAAAGCTGTGGTTCATTCTCCCTCATGAATATCATGCAAATTTTTTTCACAAAATTCTGGTATATCAAACCTAGCAACATAAAAAAAGGGTAATAGATCTTGATCAAGTTAAGCTTATTCCAGAAATTCAAGGTAAGTACAACTTTTTCTTTAAAAAAATGAGTCAATGTAATTCAACATATTAACAAAAAAACCCATAGAGTTATCCCAACAGAAGAAAAGGAAAAATTGGACAATTTAACACCTATTCCTTTATTTTTAAAAGTCATCAAGCAAGGCATTGAAGAAAACTTTCTCAACTTGACAAAACCATCTATAAAAACATTCCTACAGACAGAAGGAGTGGTGGAAAGACTACTCTCCTTCTAAAATCAGAGGACATGGAGACTGTCCGGGACACTGATCCAGAGTTTCCAGCCGGTGTCATAAGGCATCCATATTAGAGATGATGAGGTAATACTGTCTTTATTCACAGGTGGCATGAAAACCCAGTGAGAGCTGCAGAAAAGCTACTAGAACTAAGAAGTTTTAAAAGATCGCAGATGCACAAAAACAAATTTTATTTTTATATACTAGCAACAAATGATTGGAAAATCCAATCATGTTACAGGAAAATGGTGCATTAAAACAGACAGACACTTACACCAACAACAGAGAGGAAGGAACCTCTAACTACCAGGGAGAAGTCAGGTACCCCAAGGTGTGAAATGCTGAGTTCCGGAAAAAGATTTTTTCCAAACTCTTTTATAGCTTTTTTCCCCTTTGGGTTCAATATCAGCTACATAGTTACATCTACAGATGTTAGAAACCAGGGTACTGTTATTAGTCATAGAATCTTGGGAGTTTTTTTGCTTTTGCTTTTCAAGGTTACTTTAGCTCAGTGTAATGTTGTTCTTATCTTTAGAGGAGAAGTTCTCCTGCAGCTGCCTGGGCTTTTTCAGGATCATTAAGAAGTATGAGATTTATTTCTCCTTCCTCAATGGGATCTACGAAAGCTAAATAAATTTAGTAAGATTACAGGATACAAGATCAATATGCAAAAACCAACTTTATTTCTATATCCTAGCAATAAACAACTGAAAATGACTATTGAAAATCTTCCATATATTATGGCCTACAAAAATAGGAGATAGAGATGAATACAACAGCAGATACGAAAAACCTATACAGTGGAAATCAGTAAATACCTGAAAGAAATTTTAAGACCTGGGCACACAGATATGCCATGTTCATGGGTTAGGAAATGAATATTGCTAACTCGCCGATTCTCCCCAAAGTGACCCATATGTTCAAAACAATTTAAATCCAAATCTCAACGGAACTTTTTTTGTAGGAATTGACAAATATATTCTAAAATTCACGCTGAAAGGCAAAGAACCTAGAATTGCCAAAACAATTTTTAAAAAAGCACAAAGACAAACATTACTTTTTTTTGAGAGCTATTTTAAAGCTACAGTAATTGTGATAGTGTGGTCTTGGCATGAATACAGACAGGCAAATCAATGAAAGGAGAACAAAATAGTCTCGTCCAGAAGTAGAGCCAAACATATGTGAACTGATTTTGAGAAAGGTAGTTCAGTGGAGAACAAACTTTGCAATAAATAGTGCTATAATTGACATCTAAATCCATAGACAAAAATAGTCACAGGCCAAAAAATCAGCCAGTACCATCTCCACTGTACAAAAATTGAAAAGAATCATGAGCGTCAGTGTAAAACCTGCCACTATAAACTTCTACGTGGGGGATGACCTGCCTTCTACAAGTTAGGCAAAGATACCTGTGATTCCATACCACAAGCACAATCTGTATAAAACAAAACAAAACCAAAAAAACACAGCAAATCAGACTTCACCACAATGAAAAACTTTTGTATTTTGAAAGATAGTTACACTATTAATAGGATGAAAAGACAGATGGTGAGAAAGTATTTGTAAAGTATATTTCTAATAAAGAACTTATATCCGAATAACAAAGCCTCCCAACCTTCCTCCTCTACCCGTACCTCAGCAAGCTATGTGCTGGCCAGCATGCAAAAAGTTGGGAATACCAGCAAAGATGAGGATGTGGTTCTCACATTGGAGGCACCCACAAAAATCAAGCAGAAACGAGATTGCACAGAGGAGACACATATCTTAACAAAAACATGCCAAATGCTATAGCAGAGTTTTTCAACCTTTTTAAATATTTTATTGTATTTTATTTCAGGTTAATATGAGGGTACCAGTATTTAGGTCACATTCTCATTTCCAAGGTAAAGTTCAGGTTGTGGGTGAGCCCTTCCCCCAGGGAGTGCTGAACACACCACATTGTGCGCAGTAGGTGAGACCCCGCCAGGCACCCTCCCTCCTCACCTCTCCTCCTTGCTAGACTACACTTGAGTTTTTCTATCATGTGGGGGTGTAGTTCTTTATATATTGGTTTCATATTAGTATTGAGTACATTGGATACTTTTTTCCCCATTCTTGTGATACTTTACGAAGAAGGTTTCAACTCCATCCAGGTAAACACAAAAGATACAAAGTCTCCATCTTTTTATGGCTGATTCGTACTCCACGGGGTACATATGCCACCATTTGTTAATCCATTCCTGGGTTGTTGGGCACTTGGGTTGCTTTCACATCTTATCGATTGTGAATTGAGCTGCAATAAACATTCTAGTGCAAATGTCTTTGTGGCAAAAAAAAATTTTTTTTTCTTCTGGGTAATGGGATTGCAGGATCAAATGGAAGGTCAACTTCTAGTTGTTTAACAATCCTTCACACTTCTTTCCATAAAGGCTGTATTAGCTTGCAGTCCCACTACCAGTGCAAAAGTGTTCCCTTCTCTCCACATCCACGCCAGCATCCGTAGATTCAGAACTTTGTGATGTGGGTTAATCTCACTGAGGTTAGGTGGTATCTCAGGGTGGTTTTGATCTGCATTTCTCTGATGATTAGGGATGGTGAGCATTTTTCATGTGTCTCTTGGTCATTAACTGTCATCTTAATCTCACGGCACCTATAGTTAAACTTCCACAGCACACTTAAATTATGTTGATCCAGAAAAAATAAGTTAAAAATAATACTTACTGTGCTTTGAACTTCTTTTGAAAATAACTGAGTTAATGATCTTTAAATTTTCATGGCACACCAGCTGAAGATCACTGTGCCATAGGATCAGAGAAGAGAAATTATCAGTGGAAGCCGGAGAAGGCTCGTGGAGAAGGGGCACTTGCACTGAGAAGTGTGGGTGAGGTTCTGGTCAGAGGAGCTGGACGGTGTGTTCCCAGCAGCCTTTCTGAATGGCAGTTGTATTCTGATGTCAGCAGAGGGGACAGAGTGAAAACCCAGACTGCAAAGGAGCCAGTCAAAAAATGGCTATAAAACCCAGGTAAGACATGGCAACATGCTGAATTGAAATGAAATGTCGTTTGTGGCAGAAAAGAGGGCAGAGCCTTCAGAAATATCTAGGACACTGAGTCACTCTGAGCGAATGTCTTAATTAGAGACACAGGCTGAGGGACAGCAAGGGGTCAAGGGGTGACCCTGCGTGTCTGTCTTAAGTGACAGAAAGGGCAAGAATGTGGATCCAGGGGAAAAGGGATGAATTTATTATCAGAAATGAAGCTCTTGAGGTGGTTAAGGCCACACAGAGCAAGGCGCATTTCTCAGCCGCAGGCGTACTTAGGGTTCACTGCCTTGGGAGCAGGTAGCAAATGCCCCGAGAGGGATCCAGTCTTACAAGCCTGATCCACATCCCTGGATTTGGCAAGTAGGTAACCAATTTTAGCAAGAAGAGTTTCAGGGTAATAAAGGGCAGAAGTTAGTGGGAGGAGAAGGCCCAGAAGAGGGGAGGGAAAGAGCTTCCCTGTAAAATGCCATGTAGGCTGAGCACCCTTACATGGGACACTCAGCACCAGAAGCATCTCAGATCTTAGGTTTTTCAGATTTGGAAATATTTGCATTCTACCTATTGAAACATCCCAACCCCTAAATTGGAAATCCGAAGCGCTCCTAAGCCTATCAGGGCTTGGATTTCAGATTTTCAGACTAGGATGCCCAGTCTCCTACACATGAGCAGATTAGAACTTCCAAGAAAATTCTTAAAATACTAGCTTTTGGGCGGCACTTGTGACTCAAAAGAGTAGGGGGCCAGCCCCATATACCAGAGGTAGTGGGTTTAAACCCAGCCCCAGCCCAAAAAAAAAAAAAAAAAAAAAATACTAGTTTTCCCTAGAGGCACTCTATGGGGAAAAAAAAAAGTTCTCATTCTTCTAGAGCAGTGGTTCTCAATCTGTGGGTAGCAACCCCTTTGTAACAATGAAAATACATCAGGGCATTAGGAAGATTGAGAACCACTGTTCTAGAGTTTTCATCTTTAGAAATGAGTGCTATGTCCCAGTTTGCTCCCTAAAAACGATGGTGCAGAAAGACAGGGTCAGCAGAGGACAGTGACCAAGCCGTCCACTGACACCCAGCACTCGCACAGATCACACAGCCCGGGCACAGCAGTGCACTCCGGGCGACACGGGTCTGCTGTCCCACTCCGGGAGGGATAAAAGAACTCTTCAGTGAACAGGCTGTGAAACTCAACTCCCAAGAGAGCTGAATCACTCCAGAGAAGCGAGGCTGCAAGCGTTTCAGCAGAGGCAAAGGCACACGCCAGAGCCCCGAGGTGGAAGACAGCACAGTTTGTCTGTACAGTCCATGACCGCCAGCCAAAATGCTGGGACCATCAGGGTTCAAATCCTGGTTCTACCACTTGCGAGTTGCATGAGCTGAGACGAGATACACAACCAGATTTTCTGTACCTCGGGGCCCTCATCTGTGAAATGACAATAATCACAGCACCTTTTTCACAGGCTGATTGTTAAGACCAAGTGAGTTAAGGACACACAGACAACACACCCCTGATACATGGTAGCTGTTACTATTATTAATGTCACATATTCTGACATTTTGTACTGTTTCCACATGAAATTAAAATATTTTTCTTTATTTTTATTTATTTTTTTTTTTGCAGTTTTTGACCAGGTTTGGGTTTGAACCTGCCACCTCCAGCATATGGGGCCGGTGCCCTACTCCTTTGAGCCACAGGCGCCACCCTTTTCTGCCGAAAGTCAATGACCATACGGACTTTTTTTACTTCTGTGGTATAGTTTGTAGCCACAGAAGTCATCCCTTCTGGAGTAGCATCCAGTAATTTCTCATAAATGTATACAGTCCAGCATCCATCACCAGTTTTGGAAAATTTTCATCACTCCAGAAAAGTTCCCTCAGGCATTTCTGCAGCCACTCTGGACACCCCCAGGCAAGTCCCGACGTGTTTCCTGCCCTTCCTTGTATAAAGGGAACCTACGCCATGCGGTCTTTGCGTGTTGGAGTCTCTCCCTGAGCTTGACATTCCTGCATCCTCATCAATGTTGCTGCGTGTGTGTCTCCTTCACTGCTAGACAGTCCCGCACTGGACAGACGTGCCGTGTGCTGTCTGCTCATCCACCAGGTGATAAACACCGGGGTCATTTTCAGTCCTGGACGGTTAAAAATAACCCTGTTGTGAACATTTGCACAGATGCCTTGAGTGCGGGCAGGTATTTTCATTTCTCTAGGGCAGAGACTTAGAGATGGAACTGCAGAGTCACATGGTAACGCTGCATTTAAGCTCTTAAGAAATTGTCCAGAGTGTCACAAGCATCTCATGAAACTCCCGTCCCCTCAGATGTTTGCCAGCACTCAGTGTTGCCAACCTTTGGGGAAAATGCTGATAAAAAGATCTGGTTTTTCAACCCGGTTGTTCACCTTACTATGGAGCTCTGAGAGCTCTGAGAGCTCTTCCCGTGTGCTACCTACTAGACGCAAATCCTTTATCAGACATGCAATTTGGACTTTTTTCCTCCCAGTGAACAGGCTGTCTTTTCACTTCATTAATGGATAATGCTTTGATGTTTTTCTGCATCTCTCAGATCCCCAAGAAGACTGTTTTTGTCACGCCTTTAATCTAAGCATGCATTATGCCTCATGAGCTTGGCTGCAGTCTGCCAGTACCTTTTGAATTTTTGGTGCATTCTATTAAGTTCAAGAAAAATCTATTCCAGCACAAATCTGGACCATCACAGAGCCAGTGCCTCTGGCAAAAGGATTCCACACATGTCGTTTTGGAAGGATGCCAATGGCTTATGTTAATGGGGAAAGGCCAGTAAAGTGCATCCCGAGGTTTGTTTTAAAGATGTTTGGGGGGACATCGTGCATGTGGCCAAAGAACTCCTTTTCTACTGGGCATTTCCTGAGCAGTAGGTTAGATTTCCCTACAGACTATGCCACATAACAGGGACTCTCTCCTCTCTGCTGACTCTCTGGCACCTGGGACGGTGATGCACAGATCACACATGTTACAGCTTCATGACAGATGCGGCGCGTTCCAACCCCACCAGCTCCGCTGCTCGCTGTTCCCTCCTCTGCCCCCCACCCAACCTCCTTCTCAGCCAAAGTGCACCATGTCAACGGTCACTGCAGGAGCAGCCAGTGTGAGCCCCCAAACCTGTGGAGGTGACCTGACCCCGTCCCCGGGTTGTTCCAACAGAGGAAGCCTCTACTCTACTCAACAGCAGTAGGAACCACCATCATCTTCCAACGGGGCAGAGAATATAAAGAAATAAACAAAGGATTAAATAATGTAATTCTGACACTTGTCAATTCAAGAAAACTACAGCAAAGTGAGTGGGCAGAGGGGACTGGACAGAACAGTGCTGCTGTTTAGACGCAGGAAGGGCTCCTTGAGGGGACATTTGCAGAGAGATCTGAATATTGAGAAGCAGAGAGCTTAGCATTGATCAGGGCCAGGGCATGCAGGGCGGCCCAGGTGTGGGTGTGAAGGCCCAGAGGGGTGCAAACTCCATACATCAGTGAGACTGCAGGTGAGAGCCAGGATGGGGGTGCACAGCAAGCAGACCACATAAAGGATGGGGAGGGTGTCCACGTCCCAGGCTTGGAAAAAGAGAATAGAATGATTTTCTGGTCACTCTGGATCCCGTGTGAAAAGCAGGGGGGACAGGAAAGGAGGCCAGGCAAGAGGGTCCAGGTGGAAATGCTGCAACTGGGGGTGAGGCAGGACCCAGTCTGCGCAGATGCTGCAGGCATCACCAAGGCCGTCCTCCCCAACTAACAAGGACTGGAGAGAGTGGGGAGCCCAGAGCCCATGACTCCCGAATTCTATTTCATATTTGCAGTGATCAAACCTCCATGTGGCCATTTAGGATGTGAACTTGGCCCTCAGGAGTTAGCAGTATTATCCCCATGCAGGATGTGGTGGGGAAGGCCGGGAGGGGTGGAGAGGAAGCAGACGCCTGCCCCTACACCTAGGCAGGGAAAGGAGGTGTCCTGGCAGAGACCAGCAGACAGCACACGAGGCAGACAGAGGCCAGAACACAAACTGAGAAGAGGGACAGGGAGCTCAGGCTTCAGAGGGAAACATAACACCAGATGCAGAAGCCCAGTGCCCTGAGATGCACGATCCCAGCCACACAGGGGGCTGGAAGGGGCTGGGAGGGGAAGGCCACTGGCCAGAGGCAGAAAGACGCCAGGGCAGAATTCCAGGGCTGGGACAGCATGAGAAGGGGGCAGCTTTATAAGAAGTCAGAGAGCCAGGCTCTGCTGACCAAAGGATCCTGGGCTTGAGGACATGAGCGAGAAAAGGCTCAGGGTCCTCCTGACTGCAGGTAGGGTGACCTGGTGGACTTAGCTGAGAGTAGCCCAGCCAGGCTGCCACAGTGACAGGACCATGTCTGTGAAGTCCTGTTTGTAGAGGAAGGGCCAGTGGCGGAGGAGGAGACCACAAGGGGACTCCCACTAGAAAACTTTATTTTTTCATTCTGTGGAGCCCAAAGCCACCCGCCAAGGACATGGGGTGAAGAAAAGGGCAGCCTTCCAAATAGTGTGGGCAGAGGACCTCCTGGAGCCCGTGGCCATGGCTGAGAGAGGACACAGGCCTGACCAACAAGGCTGGCCCAGCACGGTGAGTCGTCTCTGCTGGCTGCAGAGTGCTGTGTTGAGTTCAGGAGGCCACCAGAAGGTTCTGCCCAGGGGCTGCTGGGGGAAGGCTGGGCAGATATCAGACTGGTACAGCAAAAAGGTTCCCCAAGGGCTGGTGCCGTGGCTTGTGCCGATAATCCTAGCACTCTGGGAAACCAAAAAGGGAGGATTGCTTGGGACCAGGAGTTCAAGACCAGCCTGAGCAAGCACAGACCCTGTCTCTACAAAAAACAGAAAAATTACCCAAGTGTGATGGCAGGCCCCTGCAGTCCCAGCTATGTGGGAGGCTGAGGCAGAAGGATGGCTCAAGCCCAGAAGTTGGAAGTTGACATGAAGGGGTACAAGGCGAAAATGAGAAAGAGGGCCCCCAGGACCCTGGGAAGGAACAGGCTTAGCTGAAATAATAAGAGTAAGTAGCCACTGTCCCCTCATCTGCTTGGTAATAATCGTTGTTGCCTCTGTTGGCTTCTTTACCCTGGAATAGTTTCTTGAGGCGTCCGCCAGGGCCTACACTCCAGGAAAGGACCCACCCAGACCAAGGAACAGACTCAGCCAGTCTCAGAACCCCCACCCAAGGTCCAGTAACTGACTGCCCAGACAGCGGCTCACACCGAAGGGGCTAAGGGCTCTGACCTGAAACCAGCCGGAGAGCAGAGCCTGACTACCTAATCTTTTGCCCACCAAACTGTCTTAAAAAACCCTGTCCCCACAATTCTCAAGGAGGTGGATTTGAGCAATCTCTCCCGTCTCCTGCTTAGCAGAATAAACTCTTTCTCTGCTGTAAACCCTGCTATCTCCAGATGCTGACTGCCTCTGAGGCAGGGGTAGATGAAGCTGGCTGGGCAGCAACAACAGTGACACCACTGTCTCACAAAAAAGAAAAAGTTCTACAAGGGCAACTGGGGGCTCTCAGCCACATCAGGGGTACACGAGCACCCCAGGACAGGTGACAGCCCTGTGCTGGGAGAGACAGCTCTGCCTTGATCTGAGTTTATGCACAAGTGTGCAGCCTCTTACTGCAGGTCTATACCTGAAAAACAAAGAAAACCCTCTGGCGAGGAGACCAAGGAGAGGAGAGAGCAGCAGAGCAGCTGGGATCACACGAGGCCGGGGCGGGGGGCAGGCAGCAACACCCGCCACGTCCACAGCATGTTCTGAGGTGGGCCTGCCCTGCAGGGCTGAGGTGGCCACCTTGAGAGACTCAAGAAGGAAGTCCTAACACAGGCCACCAGGTGATCCAAGCCAAGGAGAGTCACTTGTTCCATTCACACAGGGCACGCTCAGCCGAGGGAGGTGTGCCAGCCTGCCTCCCCTGAAGCATTGCACTGCGCTGCTCTCAGCCTCAGTTTGTCGCCTGCACAAGGAGCCTCAGCCAAGTCTCTGCCTGTAGCATCGTTCTGAAGATGAAGTGAGATGACATACACTGTCTGAAATAGAATAACGTCCCAATCTACCGTGTTTATCATTACCACCGTTAGTAATTATTAAAGGTACATTAGAAAAAAAATCCCCCAGGACTGTCCCTGGTGAACAAGGGGAATTTGATAAACATTAATCAAATATGAATCCATGAAGAACTTAACATGGACATCCGGAACAGAGAAAAGAAGCCATCACCTGCCTCAAAAGAAGAGAAAACACATCCCCCCAAAAGCAGCAGGTGAAAAATCAAAGAGCCACACAGCAGTTAGGTGCAGAAACGACGGTCTGCTTAGATGTGTCTGCGCTCAGGGCTGCCGACAAGAGAAAAAGAAGAGTCGAGGGAGAGCCGTGAGAAGTTCCACCAAGACCCGGAGGAGGGAGGCCGAGCCACTCAGGCAGAGCGCCAGGACAGACCGGGGCTCTCTGAGGCCGTCCTCAGACCTAGACAGCAGAAAATGTGGGAGCCTTGAGCTGGTGATTAAGGAGGACAGAAAAAAATCTGAGAAAGAACAGAAAAAAGCAATCATTGGAAGCCACCATTTCCAGGCTGCAAAGTTAACTTTGAGTCTGGCAGGTCCTCAGGAGCCTCTCTAAGAACCGAGCAGAAAACAGAGCAGCCGATACCACAGTGACAGAATCTTCCCCTGCAGCTGTGTGTGGGATGTGCTACATCCCAGGAGGGAGAGGAGAGAAAACCCACACAGTGTAATAAGACTTGCACAAAGATGCCAGATTATGACAATACGTCCTGAAGTGCCAAGTCAGGAACTAAAAGGACAAGACTTAGCATTTGGCAATTATGTTAAACAAATTATGAAATAATAACCATTTATAAACTTAATTTTCTTACCAGTCCTAAGCACATAAAATGATGTTCTTTTTTTTTGTTTGTTTGTTTGTTTGTTTGTTTTAGAGACAGAGCCTCAAGCTATCCTGCTGGGTAGAGTGCCCTGGCATCGCAGCTCACAGCAACCTCCAATTCCTGGGCTCAAGCGAGACTACTGCCTCAGCCTCCCAAGTAGCTGGGACCACAGGCACCCGCCACAACGCCCGGCTATTTTTTGGTTGCAGCCGTCATTGTTGTTAAATGATGTTCTTGAAATAAAACTACAGTAGAACCTCCACAATTGACCCCACCTCCAACCCCTCCCTACACTGACTACCTCTTCGAGTTGACCTAATTTTCACAGACAGGATGCACACCACATGTACTCAATGGGAGTTCCTTACGTTGACCACCTCCATATGCTGACCAGTTTGTTACAGTCCCTCAAGTGGTCAGCTTACAGAGGTTCTACTGTACAGACAGTGAAATGCTAGAAAATGTAGTTAGGGGACACTGGTTGGTTGCATTGGTCCTGCGATAATGTCATATACTCATGATAAGTAAGTAGATCACTCTGAGGTCTCCACTACATGAATCATCTGTTGCCTTGCATGCAAAACAGGTCCAGCCATCAGAAAAAACATTAAAAATATCCGTGGCTTGGCATATGAGCCTTCTTTGTTGCAACTCATTTATAATGTAGACTGTGACCTCAACACTGGACAGATTACTCTAAAATTTCTAGACACAAAAGGCAAAATGCATTGGGAATAAGCCATGGTTAAGCACACCAACCCACTGTCAAAACAGACCTGGGTTTCAGTTAGAATGGAAAGCTGAGCCATGAAGGAATCCGCATACCTGAAGCAAACACACCGTACTCCAGCTGTGCATGAGCTAATCAATACTCCAACTCAAAGCAAGGAAAACAGGAATGTCTCATCTTCAAAGTGTAAGATTGTGATTGATTTTTTTTTTCTCCTAAGGGCCCAGAGGATACAAACTACAAAATAACTCTGAGCAGCTGAACACTACTTCCTGACGCTCTTCCCACTGGACATGGGGTATGTGCAGGAGGCGAAGTGGAACCTCACCCTGAGGAAGAAGGAAGCACATTCCACCAAGGGAGCAGGATAATGATGAGGATGTGGATGAAGATGGTGCGATCAACGAGAACCGCAGGCTCCCAGACCTCTAGTTCATCCCCTCAGCCCTCTTGTATTGTGCCCCAGCACATGCAAGTCCCTCAGAACTCGGAGGTCGTCTCTGTTTCACCATCCAGTAACGGACTCATCCTCACAACTGCCGTGAAGAATGCACGTATGTACGCTTGGCCAGGCGCACTGGCTCACACCTGTAATCCCAGAACAGAGTCCGAGGTGGGTGGGTCCCTTGAGTTCACCAGTTTGAGACCAGCCTGAGCAAGAGAGAGACCCCGTCTCTAGTAAAAATAAAGAAACTAGCCAGGTGTTGTGGCAGGTGTTTGTAGTCCCAGCTACTTGGGAGGCTGAGACAAGAGGATTCAGGTGAGCCTAAGAGTTTACGGTTGCTGTGAATTGGGACGCCACGGCACTCTACCCAGGGAGACAGAGTTAGACTCTGTCTTAAAAAAAGAAAGAAAGAAAAGAAAAAGAATGCAGGCTCAGGAGAGTTGAGCATATGCCCAAGTTCCCCAAGTGGACAAGACCAAATCACTGTTCTGCTGCTCCAGACTCAAACCCTATAAACCATCTTCCCTGACTTCTCACACCCTGCCTCATATCAACTTGCAAATCCCATCTCCCAAAGGGACTCCTGTTGGCTCACACTGCCACCATTAAGTCTCTTCTACTTCCTTGAGAACCACTCAATGTTGTTGATCACCAACTGCACCAACTGCTTCCCTCTCTCTCTCAGGCAGTCCACATCCATCCAGCTGACATACACCCAGCTCTGATGATACCTTTCCAATGATAGCCCAGCTCTGACCATATCCATCCAATGACAGCCCAGTTCTGATAATGTCTTTCCAATGGCAGCCCAGCTCTGATGACAACCATCCAATGACAGCCCAGCTCCGATCACATCCATCCAATGACAGCCCAGCTCTGATCATATCCATCCAATGACAGATATCCACATCCAAAGCTTCAAAGCTAGCAGTGACCTCACAATTTGGACCCTGTAGAGTGAACACCACACATTCTAGCACCAATGATTTACTCATCACCCTACTGCTAAATGTGCTGTGGATTCCAGAGAAATACAGCCTCCTAGAGTTCTCCCCTTGTCTATATTATAACTACCCGAGGCTTGTCCATTTTTTAAGATGGTCTTTCACATCTGATTACTGATGGAAGCTCTCTTTCTCCCCTCCCACCAGCTCTTTCTCTCACCCAGCAGATGTAATGCTTCATGCTTCTCTCGAATACTTAGATTATTTTCTGCACCTTGTATTTTTCTTCTCTCCCATCAGAACAGACAAATCTTCCGTACAAGTGGATCTTAGTCTTGTCAGTCTAGCATTTGGCCTCAACCAACGAGCACTCAACAGACATTGGTTGGGTTGCTACAACCAACCCAAGCATTCCCAAGCCATTTGCCTCTTGGGCCAAAGGCATAGAGTTCCCTCGATTTCTCCAAATGATGTTTGTTAATCATTTTAAAAGCAGGAGAATTCTCACTTACACACAGCCCAAGTATCTCCACAATCAGTTAAAGTTTATCTCTAATTCTACCTCATTCTTTTCCTCTTTTCTACTTTGAAAAAAAAAAGCAACCAGCCTGAAATTATCTTATTAACAACCTGTCTATAGCAGCGCCATGTTTAGTGTTTTTTTCTTGGAAGCTCTTGGTCCCACTGACAGCCAACAACAATAAATTCTTCTAAAGACCTAGTCAGAGGAAAGGATACCGTATGATAGCTCCTATCCACGTGTTTCTGTGAGCACTTGTGAGGGCTCATGCCGACACTGCAGAATGCTTTCCGTACAAACTAAGGGTTAATATGGTGCTCAATGTAATGGATTTTTTTTTCTTATTGGTACCCTTGTCTATAGATATTCCCCAGCTGGTCTAGATAACCCACTTTTTTTCCTTGGCAGCACTCTTTGGGTGTTTGTAGCTATCTCAAATATTCAGAACACCACCCACCATCCGTCATCCTCCATGAAGTGGCCAGAATGAATTTTTTGAAAATGCCAGCTTCATCTTGTTCCTCCTGAAGCTCTGCCTCAGGGCACCCACACTGAGAACGTGGTGGTCCTGCTGGGCTCAGCTCACTAGCCCACTGTGATAGGAGCTGACCCCCTCATCTTCCACCGGCCTCTTCCACACCACCCCTCCAGCCCTGTGCCATGATGCCAGCTTTCTGCTGAGGACATGGACACGCTTGCTGTGTGCTGAGATGAGACATCCTCTCCATTCTCCACCACCAGGCCCATTGGTCCATCCCCTCTGGATGTTCACACCCACCTGTCAAGTGGGCCTTCCTACAAGCAGCCTGCCAGGCACACCGAGCTCTGGGCAGGCTCACACACACATTCTTAATTAAGATGATTCCCGCTGTCTACACAGACACACAGTGAGCTCCTGGCCTTTGTTCCGCAGGTCAGTGTTGGGGCTCAAACAACAAAGGCACCTGAAGCAGCTTCAGGTGCAAAAGTTCCTCTCTGACCTTGCCCTGCCCCCCTGTTTCTGGCCTTTCATCTCTTCTGAGGCTGGTCACAGAAACTAGAACCCTTCTTCCCCAGGGAGGGTCATAGAAACCAGAACCTTTCTACCCAAAGCCAGCCATGAAACCTACAAATATTACTCTAACTCCACACCCCCCACCTTTCCACATAAAAACTGGCCACAAGGAAAGGATCTGACCGACCTCGTCAATTCTAAGTCAAGAAAGTGCCGTTCCAGGGAGGACCCTGCCCCGCACCCAGCAGGAAGGGATCCACGCCCAGAGAAGACTCTGCACAGGCAGGCCTTGTGGGGCTTCCCCACTTCATTCCACTAACATCACAGCACACCATTTTTGTCTATTCACATTGTTATACAGCTGTCCATCCTTGGTGGAGATTAAGCATAGAAATGGATAGTGACCCTGTATCTGTGTGCCTCAAATCTGAAGGCTCCCACATCAGGTAAGGCTATAACCAGATAAATCCATCTGCCTCTTCTCCTATTAACCTGCCTCCTGTCAGTGGACTTTTCCAAGGGCAATAGGAAAATACGCCCTCAACCCAGCGGAAGCGTTCCACACAGACTGAGGCTCGCGGGGCCCCCAAGGGTCAGCGGCACGGAGGAAGGACCACCCCTGTGTGGTGTGGGCTGCTCCAGAAGCCTCACACACACTGATGGGCGCGTCTTTGCCTCCAAGAACTCCGATCGGCACCCCACAAACTGAATGTTCTTGGTTTCAATTTCACACTTCAAATCAGGCATAAAATCATTATATGAAAATCCATGGCACAGCAACTCCGACGACTGCTGCTCCACTAAAATTGTTGATATTCACATTTTACTCACACTTGCATGTGTTCAATTCTGCAGCATCCCTGTGTAAAAGCTAAGTTTTAAATATTCAGCTGGGAATGACTGACAACACTACTTAACAGACATTTATCACCATCACACACAGTGTTTTCAAACGCCTCCAGCTGTGACCACTGATGCTCTGTTGTGCCTCACTGCTCCACACTGACTGCTTCTGTCACCACAAATGTGAGGCTATCAGCTGGACACAGCCACTCAACGGAGGGTCAGCCTTGATTACAACTCCACAAACCTGCTCAAGAAATCAGGGTACGCAGACAGGAAAGGGAAAAGGTTAAATCCAGAACTTAAACTCCCGATAGCTGACATCATAGCCAAAGTTGGCCATTCCCAAACCTGACTGCTCCTCAGAATCTGTGCTCCCTGTTGCCTGGACCAGCTGCTGCGTTCGGTCACTGTCCTGCTTGCTGTCCGGTCACTGCTTCAATCACGGAGCACAGTGAATCTAGGGTCTGAAATGCCCACGTGCAGAGGCGCCGCGTGGAGGAAGAGGGACCGGGGCAAGCGGGCATCATTTCAGAGCACTCGGAAACCTCAAGAGTGATATTTTTTAAAACTGGCAACTGATCAATCTCCTCCCCTCTTCCTACCAAAAGGCAACAGATCTTCCTGAAACCACCACTATTTTCTCTTGGGAATACTGAGACTCCTCCAAATTCATAAGTTGCTACATTATTTCTTTTTAAACCTTCTTTACACACAGTCCTGAGGATTTTCCAGTTACTTCAAAAGGAAGAAAGAGCCCTTAAAACTGAAATAGAAGTTGAAGGAAAAATTGGCGAATTAACAATAAAGCCTAAATTCCGCAACCCAGGAGCTATAAATACAGAGAATGGTCCTGTCCTGATGATATGCCAAGATTCTATTTACTTTGTTTTACCAGAAAGCATTAAAAGAACTTCAATTTCGAGTCAAATAAAGCTCTCAAATGTGGACAGGAACAGGATCCTTCAAGGGAGGTGACGGGCAGAACATCCAACATTCCAAATGTTAAATATGTGGGTGCTCTGGCTGCAGAACACAGCAGCTGAACCTTCCGCAGCCTATCAGAATGTGCACCCCAAATATGCCTCTCTGGTGCCAGGATTATTCTGAGCTGCTTAGAGAGACCACAGACACAGGAGTAACTTTTTTATAAGGGAAACATATCTCGAAGGGAAATCTCCATTTATATAAATGTGTCTCCTCCTCTGTACCAGAAGCAGAGAGATAACGCTAAATCACCAGGGATGAAATCTACATAAACCTCACTCTGGCTCTTCCTGGTCACCTCCCATGACTGGGCTGTCCAGGCCCATCCTTCTCCGTTCCAGCAGAGGACACTATTTCAGCCTGAGTTCCAAGCCACCTCTCTGAGACGCTCTGATTTCTCTGGGTTATCCCCTGGGTATACACACCATTCAATTGCTGTGTATTTTTCCTCTTAGTAATCTGTCTAATTGCTACAGGATCCGTCTCAGCAAAGAACTATGAAAGGGAGAAAGAGAATTATCTGTTCAGCCCTACACTCCTGCCCTGGCAGAAAGAGCCTGCTATACTCCCTGTGGGGCGCCCCGCGTCAGATGACCCCAGACTCAGCAGGAACACAGAGGAGGAGCTGAGCTGGGAGACCGCCTGGGCCACCCGCACTCCTGACAGACTCAGCAGCATCTACAAACGCCCAAGAGAGACGGTGGCCCATAGCAGTGGTTCCTGGTATGGTGACAAGGTATTTTTCTAACTCTATCTCTGCCTCAAACTTAGTTTTCCATCTACTCATATTAACAGGAAAAAAGTTGTACCTTCCTTAAATTGGGATGCAGTCTAATTTTTATCAAGCCCCAGCAAAGGCAGGCCCGGGCAACGCATCTTCTGGACTCCACCTCACCTAACTGCAGCTGCTCCTTTATCCTGTGCTCAGATTTTTGCTCCTTCTGGAAAAGGCACCTCGATAAGGGTGGCTCATTGGCAGGAACCAGCAGAGCCTTTACACAGGCTCGGGTCCCACCCCACAGATTGGATTTGACTGGGCCAGGGGATTGGGATCCATTTTAAGATGATTTTAGGACTTCAGAGCTATTTATCAACGTGCAAACCTGAGCACCACAGCACACACTGTGAAGTTTAAGGATGACGTCTGGATTCTTGTCTAGATTGCTTGTCTGTGACAGAGGGAATGTGAGGACACAGACACTAAAGCCTTCTGCTGCCCTGTCCTGCTTAGGTTCTTGGCAAGACATGCACTCAGGTTGCAAGTAGACCACTGGGTGTGCTGTGGCCACCAAAACTGGCCTCTGACCGTCTCTTCTTCTTCATGATGGGATTTGACGGGGGAAACTCTAAGGCAGTTTATTCACTGAACTTTACATCAATATTCAGTCCTCGTAATTTGATGGGGTTTCAAGGTTGGCAACCTTCTCATCTTCTTCTTGACAACACTTTTGATTTTACAGATGAGGAAACCAAAGCCCAAGGCAAAGTTATTCATCAGGAATTCTATGAAGAGCCAGGGAAACGTCATAGCAATCAGGGTCTTCTGACCTCCTATCACACTCCCTTTACTCATTCAAATGAGTTGCTGGGTCCAAAGGGTGTACCTCTGATCCCAATTCTGGGCACCCCAATTAGACCCCACCATCGGGTGTCTCTACGAAGCTGGTATTATGACTGCCTTTGCCCACTGCACTGTCTCAGGGACAGATCAGCTTCCGACTCATGTGCCAGAAGAGGGACTTCATTTTAATAATAATACAAAAGCTGTCAAACTTAAGACATTTAAGGTGGCTCAAAACGGGCCCCTGCACTTCCCTTGAGAAGGTTCTACAGTCTGTAATCATGATAAGCAGAAGAGGGTAAGAGGAGCTGGAAGTCTTGACGTTTACGCAAATCAGAGAAAAAAAAACTCAGGAGAATCCTATTCAATCTGTGAAAGAATCTGTTGAACTAATTCATCATTAACAGTCTTTAGAAAGTCATAATATAGAACTATGTGTGGTTTGAACAAGTTATACATGTCTTGTAACTTTTCCTATGTTCAAGTAACGTGAATGTGTTGAATGTTGGATTCTGCCTTGCTAGAGACTTTTTTTCTAATTCTACATCCTGGTAAGTACAGAACTTAGACTATAACCCCTACCTAGGGTAGCTATTTTCACACTAAGAAGTCCCACATTTTGGCATTTGTCAGCTATAATTTTGCAAAGAATGAGCTACGCATGTTTAATTTAAGCAAATAATTATCTCCACACATACAAGCAAAGAATGAGCTACGCATGTTTAATTTAAGCAAATAATTATCTCCACACATACAAAGATAGAATGTGCCTATGCATGCAGACAGAGTTGAGCAGGCATCTGGGGGACGTGCACCATGAAAATGTGGACACGCAACTGGCCTCATTCGTTACTGCCACTGTCCCTGTGAATTCTCCTAGGAGTTCTAGTTCACTGACCACATTGGGTGGAAAACTTTAATATTTTTTTTTCCGTCTTGAGATATGGTCTCACTCTGTCTCCCCGGCTAGAGTGCAGTGGAATCATCACAGCTCACAGCAACCTCAAACTTCGAGGTGCAAGCCATCCTCCTGCCTCAGCCTCCTAAGTAGCTGGAGCTACAGGTGTCCAGCATCATGTCAGGCCAATTTTTCTATTTTTTGTAGAGATGGGGTCTCTCTCTCTCAGTCGGCTCTCAAACTCCAGATGTTAAGCAATCTCCCTGTCTTGGGAAACTTTTGAGATTTAAAGGAAAATGATGGTAAGTCAGCAGGAATGTAAGGAGCACACTGTCACAGCTTACCATCTCTCTCTGCCTGCTCAAAGGCAGACCAGTGCCCACGATTCCTGTGGCTCCATTGATTTTTGACAAAGAAAAGAAATGGACCAAATACCTGATACAGAACAACTACACCAGTATTCCCTGAATTCTTTTTCCATAAGAAAGAATATTAGAGCCAGGTGCGGTGGCTCACCCCGTCATCCCAGCACTCTGGGAGGCCAAGGCAGGTGGATCACCTGAGCTCAGGAGCTCGAGCCCAGCCTGAGCAAGAGCAAAACTCTGTCTCTACTAAAAATAGAAAAACTAGCCAGGTGTTATGGTGGGTGCCTATAGTCCCAGCTACAGGCTGAGGCAAGAGGATCCTTGAGCCCAAACTCCTGAGCCCAAGAGTTTGAGGTTGCTGTGAGTTATGACAACACTGAGTTATTCTACCCAGGGCAAGAGAGTGAGACTCTGTCTCAAACAAAAAAGAATGTGGAAAATAAGAATGGCACCTAGTTAGCCCCGAGGAACAAGCAAACGCCGGATCAGGGCATCTCACCATCTGGAGCACTCACTTTGTGTGGGTTTTCTGCACACGTCACCAGCTGCCACAGTCCATGTGTACGTCACTCTGTCCTCCTGGACATCTGTCCCACAAGCCAAGCTTTCCCTGTTTCATATTCATTTGTCTTTACTTACACAGAGTTCTTCACCCAGAACACACTTCTGTCGGGGGACATTCTGCCCGTCTTTCTTCTGTCACTTGCTCTGAAACCCTTCTCCTCTCCTGCAAAATGAATCTAACAGTGGCAATGGCCCCTCTCTCCTGGGCTGTAACACTCCACGTAGCACAGCACATCGTTCAGAAGTTGGAAGGGATGGTGTAACCTCCTTACAAACAGACCCCCTTTCCTACCATCCCCGCCTCTCATGGTGACTCCTGCCGGGCCAGAACACTGCTGGATGGAAATCTGCAGAATGAACTGATTCTTAGAAAAAGATCCCTCAGTCCCTCAAATACACACAGAAAAGCCCGGATTCTCGTTGGCCTGTGAGGGCTTTCAACTCATCAAATATTTTCCTGGGAAGGTTCTCGGCAGTTATAACTTCAGCTGTCTTTCCATTATGCTGTGCAAGGTGTTCAGATAAAGGTTGAACTCCAGAACAAAAGAAGAGCTGAGGCTTCACCGCACAGCGAGTAACTGGGAATAATGCCCACAGACAGGTGAGTGCCTTCCAATGTCTATAATTTTTAATTCTCCATTTTAAAATGATTTCAAACTTACAAACTTTTTGCACGTCTAGTGCAGGTGGATTAGCCCTTCTCAGAAATGTTTGGCACTGAAGTGTTTCAGATTCAGGGTTTTAAAATATTTGCATATTAACAATAACATCTCTTAGGGATGAGACCCAAGTCTAAACCCGAAATTCAATTATGCCTCATATACTCCTTATATTCCTCCTTCAGACTCCTTAGAGTCTGGAGAGGAATTTTATAAAATATTTTCAATAATTTTGTGAACGACAAAAAGTTTGTGGACATTGAATCATCAGAAAATAAAGGTGTCACAATCTCAGTCCCCGGCGTGGACAGTCTGTGGCTGTGAAACCACCCCTTATAAAATTAATAAAAGCCCGGGGGTCTAAACTCTGCAAAGGTTAGGGCATAGTTAAAATGAGTGTGTGTGTGTGTGTCTGTATGTGTATGTTTACAAATACATGTATGTAGAGACGGCACCTGTGGCTCAAAAGAGTAGGGCGCTGGCCCCATATGCCGGAGGTGGCGGGTTCAAACCCAGCCCAGCCAAAAAAAAAACAAATACATGTACATATAGGCATATATATACACACACGTGTATACATATATTGTTTTTTAAATACATACATCTATGTATATGTGGGTCACTGCAAAAGTTTTGAGACAGACTGTGTTACAGTCCATTATTCCACTTCTAAGAAACAGTCTACAACAGAATCTGATCTGATTCACCCACACAAGTTTCAGCTTGTTCAGCTCAACAGTGTTGTTGGGAAGGTTTTGGTTGTTCCTTTAGGATGTTACATTTCTTGATTTTTGTGCATCTTAAAACTTTGTAAGATCAGACAATTAAGTTCACAAACTTGTCCTAGGAAAAGGGCTACCTACCTCACTGCTGGAAATCAGAATGGTCCCCCAAGGTGTGCTCCTCAGGAAGCTACGCATCAAGCCAGGGCCCAGTCCACCCTTCAACACACTTCTGGAATGTTCATCAGAGCTGTCACTGCACGAGGTCTAACGGTCAAGTTTAAGAACTCATCCTAGAAAAACTGCTACATGCCTCCATGCTGAATGTCACTGCGGTCACCAGATGGCCATTCTTTGGCCTTGCTTTGAAGGGTGGACCGGGCACTGGAGCTGGCGGACAACCTGCCATGGGGAGTACCTCCAAAGTGACCATAGTAATATTCAGCAATCAGGCATGTAGCACTTTTTCTAGGATGAGTTTCTGAAGATAACTGTGCGACCTCATGTATATAAAAACCAGCCACTGTCCCCTCTCCTGCCTTCCTACAATTGCTCCCTGCTCAGGAGCCGAACAGCGGGTGGTCAGGAAAGGTCTCAGCTCTCTTCACTGCTCTCCAGATAGCCTCACCCTGTGAAGCCTAAGCCTGGTCCTTCCTGCATCCTGGTAGACTAGCTGACCCACATAGACCAGAGCCCAAAGCAGAACCAACTCCACTGGTCTTGCCACCTAGGAACTGACTCAGAATAAGGAGACAATTTCGGCTTCTCAACCCTGTCAGTTCATCCCCAGCCAATGAGCCGACCCATTTCCCCAGCCCTTTGCCTTCCCAAACTCTCTTTAAAACCCCCTTCTCTCACATTCTCAGGGAGATGGATTTGAGAAATTCCTTCCATCTCCTCACGTGCACCTGTGATATTTATGTCTCTGTGGCCTCTCCCATTTTGGTGTATTCGTCCTCTGAGCAGCAGACAATAGAGGGCTTGGGCTGTCACAGCCATATGGCAGCGGTGGGCATTAAGAGGACACAGAGTGACACATGCAGGTCTTGGCCCTCCGTGGGGCATCATGGGGGGACCTGCCATGGGCACGTCCAGCCTGAAACGTGCTGTTTCATTGTCCATTGTGGGTATGGGGGCGGGGGGGGGTTTTGGGCACGCACAGAAAAGACACACAGCAGCTGGAGGGGCCTGGGAGGGTCTTTTCTCCCTTGAGGACACTGAATAAACTGTGAGTGATCCATCCCACGAGGGCAAATGTGGAATTCCCCAAGCGTGGTGTCACGTGGGGACTCAAAATGTTTCAGATTTTGGAGAATGTAGAATTTTGGACTTTTAGATCATGGGTGCTCAACTTGTATGAAGATTTCCCATTCAGGAGTTGGGAGCCAACAGCCTCAAGGCCACATGCGGCCCCCTAGACCGCATCAGTCAGTGAGAAATGCAGACACCATCCAAGTCGCCTCTTCCGTAAGTCACAGTACTGGGCAAGGGCAGCAGGGGCAGGGTGGTCCCCACTACCCATGCCGTCTCCCAAGCACGTGGAGCCTCTGCAGCCTTCAGCGCCTGCCTCGGGACTGTCTCCCCTCCATCTCACCCACAGGGTCTTCCTGGGCCGTGGGCAGGAGGGGCTCATCTCTCCTGATGGTTCTACAGCAGGCCAGACTGCACACGCACTGTCCACACAGGACACCATGAAGGAGAGACACAGAAGTAACCTTTTCAAAACGCTGCTGAGGGTGTTAGCCTTTGAGAGTCACTGCTAAATTATATCCAACTCTCATCACACCTTCGCTCTAGGGTCTTTCACCTCCAAGGAATCCTTCTTTTCATCTGTGTGCTGTTCCCCAAAATTCCTCTGGTCCTCTCCAGATGTATTGGCCTGAACACCAGCCGCTGGCCTTACACAGAGAGCCTTTGTGTTAAGCAAGCTAAGTGCATATGGTCACACAAACCTGCTCACAACACTCCAAGGTGCAGTGAGAGTGGAGCTTCCTGATGAGATTTTTCCTCAACACCATCCACATTTTGGTATCACAGAAACACCCCTGAGTCAAGTAAGTCTGATTCAGTCATTTACCCACCAGATAGGTACTTGGACCCTCCAGTCACTTGAGCCTCACCAGCTCTGACCTGGTCTCTCCAAGACAGCGTCTGCTGATCCTGCTGAGGGAATGAGGTCTGGACCAGAGGCTGGGGGCTCCAAGTTCTCAGTGGTCTCAGCTGCATGGTCTGTTCAGACTGCTCTGCCTGGAGACCACAAGGCACATGTGGTCCCAGGAGAGACATGGAGGACCCTGCCTCCACGACGTGGTCCCAGGAGGGACATGGAGGCACCCTCCGTCTTGAACCCCTGCCCAGCTCTCTCTGCCACAGCCCCCCTGGGCAACACACAGACCTCAGGAGGCCAGGGAGGACTATGACACATGCCTTGATCCACCCAGCAGCTGCCATGGCCACACCATCCTCACACACGGCGCTGGACACAGGTCAGTGATAACCTGCAACCTCTGTTCACAGACCCTGAAGAAGAAGCCATCAGGGCACTCCAGGTGTGTCTAAGGCCTCCAAGGACCAGGCTCCAGCATGCCCTGTGGAAGTGGAGGGTCTCACTATGTCACCCTCCATACAATACTGTGGCATCACAGCTCACAGCAACCTCAAACTTTTAGGCTCAAGTGATTCTCTTGCCTTAGCCTCCCAAGTAGCTGGGACTACAGGTACCTGCCACACACCCGCTATTTTATTTAGAGGCAGGGTCTCGCTCTGGCTCAGGCTGGTCTCGAACCTGTGAGCTCAGGCAATCCACCCGGCCTCAGCCTCCCAGGATGCTAGGACTGCAGGCATGAGCCACTGCGCCTGGCCCCCAAATCTGTGCTTTGTCAGTTCAAGCTGAGAAAGTTCACTGTTCCTCTCCTGGTGGTAGCTCATTTCCTGAGACCCTGATGTTCATGAGGTCGGGGACCAGGAAGACCTGGGACAATCAAACTTGCAGGATGCAGCAACAGTTTCCCAGCACAGACGCACAGCCTGGCAGAGCCCTGTGGGTGCCACAAACACGGCCCTGCAGACAGAAGGGAGCTGTGCCACCCCCACCAGAGTGCACGCCGCAGGGCGGGGGTTGAGCCTCACAGACCAGTGTTTTTCTTTATATTTTAAGATCATTTTAGTTCTTTAAAATTCTCTTCTGGGTTTCACCTGTGCATTTATGAATGACCTGATAAGAAGTAGTGTGTGCGCGGTGCCTGTGGCTCAAAGGAGGAAGGCCTGGCCCCATACATGGGAGGTGGCAGGTTCAAACCTAGCCCTGGCAAAAAAAAAAAAAAAAGAAGTAGAGTGATACGAAAGGTAAAGACAGGAGTTGGACCCAAACGTCCATGGTTAAGTCTTCCTTCTACTTCTTGCTGGCACAAAAGTTCTCACTCCACTCCACTTAAGTTTCCTCATCTATAAAACTGTTAACAGTGAATACTTCCCGCATAGAGAGCTGTAAGCAACAAAGGAATTCGGTGTGAGAAGCTGGCAACCCCTGCAGAAGAAGCCTCTGCAGGCTCTGCTCAGGCAGTCACAAGGAAATTCAGGTTCAACACTCAGCCCCCTTAGCTAGTCCTGCCGTATTTCACTGTCAGCAACATTCACAAGAATGATGCAACCTCTCTAACATCTTTTTAACAAATCAATGATGCTTTTTTCATTGAAAGGTTATGTCTGTGACTGACATTCATTTCACAGTTCTACCAGTTTTAAAATGAGATAATTTGCAGGACATAGGTTATCCGTTAAGTAAAACAACCAAGGAGACTGCTACACGATGATATAATAAAAATAAACTTCACATAAAAAACAAACTAGCAGACACACAAGTACTGCTCACCACAATGAGCGCTTCAACTGATGTTTTCAAAAGAATCCTCCCCAACAGTGAGACAGTTACTTTTCATGGTGCCCAGTTCTAGCTAAAGGGATGTTCTGTGGTATTCCTGAGTTGAGTAACACCTTTTGGAATCTTCACCCTGGAGTTTAAACAGGGGAGTTGCAACCCATTTATTCTTCCTGGGGATACACAGCAAGCAGGATCTGTACCACTTGCAAACAAAGCAGACAGCCCAAGCAGGACCTGTGTCCTCCTAGGAAACTTGGCTAGATCAGAAGATCAGAGGTCAAAAGAGAAAGGTCTTGACCAAGCATGGTGGCTCACACCTGTAGTCTAAGCAAGAACACCATCCCATCTCTACTGAAAAATAGAAATACTAGCTGGGCATTGTGATGGGCACCTGTAGTTCCAGCTACTCAGGAGGCTGAGGTAAGAGGATCACTTGAAGCCAAGAGTTTGAGGTTGCTATGAGCTGTGACAGACACCCTGGCACTCTACCAAGGGTGGCAGAGTGAGTCACTCATTTTAACCACAAGAAGGCAGGACTAGCTAACAAGGCTGAGTGTTGAACCTGAATTTCATTTCATTTTTTTATTCTGTCTCAAAAAAATAAAAAGAATAATAAATAAAAGAGACAAGGGTATTTTCTTCCCCATATTTGCATTGTCACACTCTGCATTTTTATTCTGCATATAATATTAGATATGATGCAAGAAGTTTATATGCAGATTCAGTAAACAAGCAGTGAAGACCTGCCCGGCAGAGTATAAATAACCTCGGCCTCCTCAACAAAACAAATGTGGTTAAAATGAGGAATTAATGATATCCATGTACAGAAGACATTCGTTTCCCTGTGAAAAGGTCAACATAAAATTCGAGTAGGTTACAAGATAAAAACAATTTCTGGTAGCTCCACCACTGCTACACGGAGGATGAACAGACAGGCAGACAGCCAGATAAACGGGCGGACACGTCACATCCCTGAACTATACTTCTTTCTATAGACTAATTTCCAAAGTAATTGTTCATTAACACAAATACTGTGTCATGTTTGAAGAACCTTAAAAAATGGAAGCTAACTAATCATAAAGCCATGTAAGAAAACCCCACAGTGAGTACCACACACAATGATGAGAGACTGCAAGGTTTTCCTCAGAGATCAGGGGATTCAGAGATACCCATGTTCATCATGTCTGTTCAACATAGTACTAGAAGTTCTTGCCAAAGCAATTAAGCAAGAAAAAGAAATAACAGGTATCCAAATTGGGAAGGAAGAAGTAAAATTATCTCTGGTCACAGTTGATATAATCGTCTACATAGAAATCTCTAAAGACTACACACCCACACACACACAAAACACACACAGAATCAATAAATAAATTGAACAGGATACAAAGTCACCCCAAAAAAATCAGTTGCATTTTTATACACTACCAATGAACAATCTGAAAAGAAAATTCAGAAACTAATCCTACTTGAAATAGAACAGCAGCATTATTGACAGTGGCTCAAGTGTCCAATCAACCCAAGTGCCCATTGACACATGAATGGATAAACAAAATGCGGCATCTCCATATCATGGAATATTTATTATTCCACCTTAAAAAGCTCTTGGAGGCTCTGACATCAGATGTTACAATGTGGATGAAGCTGGAGGGCATTATGCCGAGTGAAATAAGCCAGTCATAAAAAGGCAAATACCGTGTGATTCCATTTAAATGAGGTGTCCAGAGTAGTCAAAATCATAGAGAGGGGAAGCAGAATGGTCTCCAGGGGCTGGGGGAGGGGATAACGTGGAGTCAGTGTTTAATGGGTAGAAAGCTCAGTCTTGAACGATGAAAAGAGTTACAGAGAGGCGTGGTGGTGATGGCTGCGCAACATGAGAAATGCAATACCACAGAAAAAAATAGTCAATGGTAAATTTTACCACAATAAAAATGAAGGGTAAATTATATTTTACAAACGTGCTGCTTACATAAGGCAGTAGAATTACATAAAGTCATTTCCCCTTGGCACAAAGCAGATAAGAAACACACCACCCAATAACCTGGTAAAATTATGAGACATAATTTACGCTTTGTTTTAACCTGAAGTAAACAGAATTTCCTTTACCCAACACAACAGTTTGTAGGCCAGGAAATAATAAAACATGACAGAAATTGTTGTCTTGAGGAGTGCTCTTTCTGAAATTATTAGCTAAATGTTCCCATCAGCCAACTTCCATCTGGAGTTGGATAAAAAGCAGATCGGCCGTGTCATTCTGCGGCCGCCCCTCTGCTTGGTGGAGACCTGGGGGTCAGGAAGGAAGAACAGTTCCTCAGGGAAGGGCCATCAGTCACGCTCCTGTGCTGGGGCACTGCAGGGCTACGGTCAGGGCCACAGGGCAGCTTTGGTACCTAACACCAAGTGATTCCCCAGCATGTGTTTCCACACCAGCCTCACAGGAGGGGGTCCTTGTGAGAGGACTGCCACATCAGGAGCATGTCCTGAATGAATCAATAAGGAACCACAGCAAGCCCAGGTTGGGACAGGGCCAGGAGGCTGGAAGATGCCGGCTGGAGGGGAATGCTCTGAAACGCAGTCCCTAGCACTTTCCAGGTTAGGTCTGCAAAGAGTGCATTTTCCAACAAAGAGGGCAACTGGCCAGGCACAGCTTTTCCCTTTGGCTTTTATTATTATTATTATTATTAAATCATTGCTGTGTACACTAATGCACTTATGGGATACAATGTGCTTGCTGGTTTTATATACAGTTTGAAGTACTTACAACAAACTGGTTAACACATTCTTCTTAATGCACGTTCTTTCTTAATTATTGTGTTAAGAGATTTATACTCTACACTTAATAGATTTGACATGTACCCTTGTAAAATGCACCATAGGTGTGGTCCCACCAACTACCCTCCCTCCACCAATACTCCCCCTCCTCCCCTACCTCTTCCCCCTTCATCTTGGGCTATAGTGGAGTCACAGTGTTCGTATGGAAGTGTGGGTGATTACACATTGAAGAGAGTTCAGGGGAAACTCTTGAAGAAATCGGCCTGGGAGAATACTTTACGAGGAGGACCCCCCTGGGCAATTGAAGCAACACCAAAAATACATTACTGGGATCTGATCAAACTAAAAAGCTTCTGCACAGCCAAGAACACAGTAAATAAAGCAAGCAGACAGCCCTCAGAATGGGAGAAAATATTTGAAGAGTATATCTGTGACAAAGATTTGGTAACAAGAATCCACAGAGAACTCAAACGTATTAACAAGAAAAGAACAAGTGATTCCACCTCATTATGGGCAAGAGATTTGAATAGAAACTTCTCTGAAGAAGACAGGCACATGGCCTACAGACACACAAAAAAATGCTGGTCATCCTTAATCATCAGAGAAATGCAAATTCCCTTTGGGTTTAACCTTCTTGATTTTCTCTCTCAGCCTCCAATGTCACCACCAGGCCTCCAGGGACATCGCTGCCCTCCAAAGTGCCGTCTCACCCCCAGACAATGAGAGAAGCCCTCCACATCTGCCCTGGGAACACAGCTGAGCCCCAGGAATGTGCCCCCCTTCCCAGTGTGTTTGTGGACAGCTGACTGGAGAAGCCATCCCTGTCCATGTGATTCTGCTGCCTCGCTTCAAAAGGCTGAGAACTTGAGGCAGGGAAGACTTTCCAGCAAAGGGAAAGAATTTGCCAAGCAATAGGACTGAACAGGGAAAATAAAAGGATCACAAAATGGGGGTTGGTGCCTGTGGCTCAAAAGGGTAGGGTGCCGGTCCCATATGCTGGAGGTGGCGGGTTCAAACTCAGCCCTGGCCAAAAAACTGCAAAAAAAAAAAAGGCCCACAAAATCAACCACTGAAATGACTGCAACAAGCTGGGTTTTGCTTCAAAATGCAGCAGAACCTCCATAGATGACCACCTCCCCACACTGGCCACCTCCTTAAGCTGACCTAATTTTCACAGACTGGACATGCACCATGTGTACACTGTCAGGACGGTAGGCCTAGGCCTTGTTCCTTATGTTGACCAATTTGTTCCAGTCCCTTGGGCGGTCAACATACATCTAAATTTCTGAATGTTCCTGTGAGGCAGCCGGTGGGAGGAGAAATCACTAGACTAGGGATATTAATATATTAACATTATTAACATATTAAAGTGTTTAAGGATCCTGGATGTACTGACATGGAAGAGGGATCCATCACTCCACCAGCTGTGCCTGAGAGAGCCTTTGTCTCTCCCCTCTTGCCTTCAAACGGAAGTGTATTAATAATTCCTTTTTTCAGTTGAAACTTTGTAAAAGCATCTCAATAAAGAAGACAAAATATTGGCAGGGCAAATGCCCTGGGCTCGTAGAGTGCACACTGAATTTCCAGACTGAAAGCCTCTCTGACAAGCCACCTGACAGGTTCATATTGACTCCATGACTCTCCCCCCAACTGTCGTCGCCCCCATCCCTACCTAGGATTCCCTCCCAAAGTGAACTTCATGGTCCCAACTACGAGAGAGGCCACAGATCAGTCCCCAGGATGACCGGCGCTCTCTCGATGACCGTACTTCCAGTTCCCTGAGCTAACACGGTCTGAGTGTTACATCCGTTCACCCAGGAATGATTAGTCATATATCTTTTCTTCCTTTGAGACAAAGTCTCAGACAATCACCTGGGGTTGAATGCTGTGGTATCATCATAACAACCTCAGTCTCTTGGGTTCAAATGATCCTCTTGCCGACAGTATCCCAAGGAGCTCAGACTACAAGTGCCCACCACAATGCCCAACTAACTGTTTTCTATTTTTAGTAGCGTCGACGTCTTGCTCTGGCTCAGGCTGGTCTCCAACTCCTGAGCTCAGGCAATCCACCCGCCTGGGCCTCCCAGAGTGCTGGGATTACAGGTGTCAGCCACCACTCCTGGCCAGCCATACATCTCAATAAAATAGAAAGGATGGCATAACAGAGAAAGAGAGGTGGGTTTTTCACAGTTGTCAAGGAAAATGGAAAGGGGGTTAGAAAAATCTAGCATGTGCTCAGCATGGAGAATATTCTTTTCTAATGACATGTCTTATTTAAATTAATTTTAACAACAGCCCTGACAGGTAATTTTCAAAGATAGGAGCTCCAATTTGGCCTTACTGGGCCAAGGTGGCAGTCTCTCCCTGTGCGGCAGCCTCCTCCCATCCCAGACCAGCTGACCCCAGGAGGTGGCCAGGGACCTCTCTGTCCAGCTAAGCCCCACCCATCCCCCTCCATGCCACGTGGCCATCCATGGTCCTGCATCAAACAACACAAGGACAGCACCTAAAGAAACGCACACCGGCTGTTCTCAAATGTCACTGCCATTTAAATATAACTTTGAGCACAATATTCTTGCACCGGCCCAGTGAAGGGATTGCTAACTTTTTTTAAAAATGAAGGCAACACCATCCTAACTCACAAAAATTACTTGTGGGTGGTGTTCACTTATCCAATATTGTTGAGGCAAATAGAAATCTCTGATGCATTCAGCAGGTGTTCCGTAGTATCTGTCGAGTGAATTAGACCATTCATAACTTCACCTTTCTACCCCATTACGGAGCCAGGGGACAAGGCCTGGCTGGAGTAGCCGCCTCAGGGCCATTCCTTCTCTCATTGACTAGGTATTTCTAAAATATAAATATTTTGTGTGCTACAACTGTAAATTTGGAGATGTGAAATGCGGAAATGTATTAGGTCAAGTTTTTTATTGATACATAACAGAAATACATATTTTGGGGGGTACAAACTTTGATACATTTACACAACAGGTACAGATCGAATCAGGGCAATTGGAATATCCATCACCTTAAATATTAATTGTTTTCTTTATGCTGAGAAAGGATTTAATAAATAGAAAGGGGGGAAATGGGGTTGAATAAAATCTACATTCAGAAAATTACAGCGGATGCCTGGGAGAGGGTGTCCTCCAGCCAGGTCTTCACACAGGCACCTATGGGGAATATTCTGCACCTCCCGCCTGGACACCTGCAGGGAATGTTCATTTGTCTCTGTCTCCAAGACTTCCTTGTTTCTAATCAACTTGTCAACAAAATAATCCTTCTCCCTGGTGATCTGGGCCACCTCTCTCTCTTCTTCAAACAACATGGGAAGCCTCGCAGGGCTGACCAAGGGACTCTCCGTTCCCTCTGGACACTGCCCTTGCCTGGAGGGCTGGGGCCCCAGCTCAGCTGGCCTGCTGGGACACACTCCAGCCAGCCAACACTCACTACACACCATGAAAAGTGTGGGGGGTGTGAATACTAGGCTCAGTGGCCCGAGGAGGCCAGAAGTCATCAGTGTGTTCTGGCTGAGTTAGAGGGTGAGCTGCAGTGAGTGTGGAAGACAGGGCTGTTCTTCCAGGACCCAAAGACATCCCAGCAGACAAGGAGGATGGTGCTGGGGCATGTGGGGATGGGGCCGAGTTCTTGGCAGGAGAAACAGGGTGTGTAAGGCCAAAGAAGTATCCTGCTAATACAGGGCTCCCCCATTCAATGCTGGACAGGGGACCCAGCTTCCCTAGGTGAAAGGAACACATCTGATGTTTTTTTGCCCCTAACTGGAGGGACGACATTCACTCATTTGTCAATAATATTCACTTACATTGAAAAAATATACCCATCTACCAATCTATCCATCTACAGAACCAAATGTCATTCTCAAGATCTTACACCCCTAGACAAGGACCCACCTGGAGACCTCCCACTTGGCTCTTCCCCTCTGCCAGAAGCTCTGGTGCTTTTGCCCCTTCTGTATTCCTTTCTGTCTAATAAATCCTTACCACTGATCTGTGATCCATGGGTTCATTTGTCTACTCCCAGAGATCTACTGCAGAAATTCTGGTTATACTGCATCTGCGGCCCCTCACAGAAGTGTTCCCACTCCGGCTCTGCAACACCCAGGGTGCTGGACACTCTCACCACTGCCCATGGGCAGCACACAGAGCCTCCCCTCTCACACGACTGGGGCATCACTCTCCCTCCTTTGAATCTTTGCCGGACATTTTCTAATCCGTGTTTATAAAACGCACTCACTCTGCATCAGATAATATGACACACTTGACCGTCTAACAGGTATTAGTGGCCCCAACTCGTCTGGACAGCCACAGCTCATACCTGCTTGTCGCAGGCTGGTCCTGACAACGCCCCCTTTCTGTCTCAAGGTCCCTGGCTTGAATGAGAAGCTATGAAGAATCTTCCCAGATTCCCCAACACACATACACATTTTTGGAAGTACATGGAGGGCCGACACAGCCAGGTTCATGAGCAGAATGAGTCTGAAGTCCAGCTGGAGCTTCAGAACTCACAGAGTGCCTCAGTTTCTTCACCTGTAAAATGGCACAATAATGTGCTCACCTCCTAGGGCTAAGGGAGGCGTGTGTGTGCACCAGTCTCCCCTACTATGAGCATGTAGTCACCAGTTTCTTCCTATTCAAAACAATGATGCAATTATCATCTTTCTAGCAAGTGTGCAAATGTTTCCAGAGGAAAATACTCATAATGCAATCTCTGGGTTAAAAGGACACAGGATTCTTATACTATCTCCTCATGGGTTGCAACCCCTGCTCTTCCACCTGACAATTGAAAAGCATATTTTCCCACAGGCTTCATTCCTACTGCTGGGTCATTGTGACTTATCCCAGGCTCACGTGTTTCTCTCTACGCATATCACCGGTGTTGACTGCCCCTCCATTACCACTGTCTGTGTTTCTGCTACCATTTGCATCCTGGACCATCACCAGGTCTGACTCTCTGATGACCTCCAGGTCTAAGAGAACTTTTACTGCAGTAAATATTGTCCATTGCATTATTCACCCAATTTTTAGTTTTAACTCTGTTCTTCTGTACAGTGTCTGGTATTTACACTTTGCTTTAAAAACAAAAGCCTCTTCCACTCTAGGGTTATAACTTATATTGAAGATGCAGTTCAAATATCTTCCCATATTCTCACCCCAAATACTTTTAAAATGTGCATTCCATCAGACAGTTTATACACAGCATGAGGCGGACAGCCGAGTGGCTAATGTTTTCACCCAAAACCTTAAATAGATTATCCCTTGGCCCCAGGTTTGAAACACCATCTTCGTTAACTGTCTAAATTCCCAGATACGAATGTGTCTGCTACTGAACTTTCTTTTATTGTCCACTGATTCACTGCAACATCCCTGCTGCGAATGACCTGGCCCGTTTCCAAATCCTGTTTAAATGCCTCATAAGAAAAGTTCTCTAATTAATCTTTTTTTTCTCTCAAACCTTAATTGTTATGCTCACCCATTTATTCTGCCCTGTGAACATTACCAATTTTTTAAGTTCTTCTCGGGACTCTGTTTTAGTTACATATTAACTGGGAAATGACTGGCATCATACAACGTTAAGCCTTCTCATCTCTCATCATTACACTGTCATCAGACTTCGTTTTTCTTCATGAAAATCCTACACACAAAATGGACAAGGTTCTTTTCCTTCATCTCCTGTCTCTGCTCTTTCCAGAGCTCCCCGCTCCCCACCCAGGGTTCTCAGTTCTGAGGAAATTTCAGATTGGGGTTGAATCCCAGTTGCATGCAAGCTATATGGCTTGAAGCAATTTACTTAATCTCTTTGAGTTTTCTACTGTGACGGATGACCATTAACATTTAACTGTATAATCTTGTACCTGCCATGAATTGTAGGTGTTTGGTAATTGGTGTGCATTATTATAAATGTTTTATTAGACCAATGGAAATTCTCTACCAGCATAATGAAAATCCAATATTGTAGGAAAAGTTAAGCTCACATTAGTTTTTATGTCTGTTTTTTTTCCTGAGCAAAATGTAATATGACAGCCTCAAGAAGGGAAGGCCATCTTCTGCCATCCCAGCAATTCTCTTCCCCAGATGCCAATTCACTTGCCCTTACGAATGTTCACCTTGCTCCACCTCCATTTCTATCACTCCAACAAGCCGCTGACTCCAAGTTGTGATCAGACTGAGCTCCAGAGATGAATGAGTGTGGACACAAACCACGTGCTTCCAGAAGGTGTCTCTAGGAAAAGTACCTTTCAGGCTTATTTGAAATAAATTCCTTTCTCAACTCTCCCCACTAAGGAAAGAGAAGACATTTAAGGAAAGAGAAGACATTTGCAGGAGTGGAAGGTAAGAGAATAGAACAGGGCCATCACCAAACACCAAATCCTACCTACTTAATTCTCCTCCCACTAAAATACTAGCCCAGCTTAACACAACTTAAAGAGAAAGAATTTCATACAGAGTGAGGTTCTAAATGAGGCACATAAAAACAGCAAAATCTACATGCTGCTATTCACAAGGCTTAGGACCTCACAGTTGAGTAACTGCATTAGATACAAGATCAAGTATGGAAATTCCCAGATGTTTCACTTAGAAAATCACATAGGCTGTCTGAGCATTTAACTATGCTTGTAACCCCCACATCTTTTGTTCTTGTAATTTTTTAAGAATCTAAGCTATGCTTCCTTACCAAAATTAAGAATTATCAACTACAGTGGAAATCATTTCCAACTTAATTCATCAATAACAGAAACTTTAATTAAACCAGAATAATGAGTTATCAGCTCATGACATTGAAAATCATATTTTTATAGTTTTCAAATTATATCAAGAAACATTTCATTTATTGATATTCATTTATATATGCATACTTAGTCTTTGGAATTATTAACTTTATAAAATTTTTGAAATAATAAAAATAGATTCACGTACTCTGGGAGGCCAAGACAGGTGGATCACTTGAGCTCAGTAGTTCAAAACCAGCCTGAGAGAGAGCCAGACCCTGTTTCTACTAAAAACAGAAAAACTAACTGGGTGTACTGGTGCATGCTTGTAGTCCCAACTACTTGGGAGGCTGAGGCAAGAGAATTGCTCAAGCCCAAGATCTGAGGTTGCCAAACTCAACACCAAACTCAAACTATTATGACACCAGGGCACTCTACTCAGGTGACGGAATGAGACTCTGTCTCAAAAAAAAGGGGGGGATGGGGGGGAAGATGGTCAACTAGAGCCAGCTTTCAACAGAAGCTCCCATCCACAGGGAAGGATAATGACCAGAAAGTACCCAGTAAATAAGCTGAAGATCAGGGGTGAGCTGAGAGAGAAGGGTGATAACTGCGCGTCACCTCTGCTGAGGCAAGCTCCAACTCCAAGGAAGCAAACTTCAGGTACAAAACTCATCCCAAAGAAAAAGAGTGTCTGTCCCCTCCCCCAAAAGAGTTTTTTTTTGTGGGGGGGGGTAATCTCTACAACAGTGAACTGAGGACCTCTTGTCTCACCCCATGGGGGAGAGTTGCTGGAAGCAGGGACTACTTCTCCAGAGAGACCCTGCGATAAGCCTGGGCATTCTCTTACCAGGCATGAAAGTTGAACAGACATTTTACCAGCCATTTTGAACTCCCAGTCCACCCTTTCCCCACTCACCTGGTGGTCCAGAAGCTTAACCCCAGCAGAGACTAGAATGCCTGAGTTTATTGCTAGTACCAGGCATTGAAGGGCCATGGTAGTGAAGCTACACTGTAACAGTGAGCCCAGTAATAATGCAGACAGACAAAGGGAGGAAGCTGTTGGGCTGGGCTCTGCAAAAGTGCAAATCATCAGTGGCCATGACACAGCTCCGGCCACACGACCCACACCTGCCACCCCAGCCATCCTGATCACTGCGGAAACCACGGGAGTTGCCTCAGAGACGTGCAGAGACACCTCCCACGAAGCTTCAGTGATAGTAGAGTGATCCTGCCAGGGTCTAATTCTGGAGAGACAATGCCCTATCCCTGAGGACTGCCAGTGGGAGCCAGACCTTGCCCTGTAGGGATACAAGAGCTGCAGAGCAGCTGGGACAAATGCACAGTGGCTGAGGAAGAAAAATATTTGCTGATTTGTTATCTTCAGCTTTGGACTGAGCTCAGGTGGAACACTCCCTAGTAGCCATTAAGTACCTAAGGCAGGAAGGCTTCAGTTCCCCCTGCTGGCTGGTGGCAGAGGGTGGTGGCCAGGCAGAGGAGGCATTGACTTTCCAGAAAGATACAAAGCCCTGGCACATTTGTTTATTGGAGGGAACTGAGCCACAGCCCTGTGGGGTTACCAGTGACTAGGGGTGAAGGAGGTACAAGATGGAGAAAGAGGCATCAGCCCCCCTAATCCAACTCTTCTACTGGGTGGCCCTTTCTGACTTCCACAGAGCACCAATGCAACCCACACTTGAGCTGCCAGTAGACCCCTGCTATCTAGTTGCTGGAGACCTTTTCAACTCTCCCACATGAGAGTTGGTGCTGACTAGGACAAACAGTTTGGAACTCTTGACCTGGGCCAATCACCTGAGGAGCCTCCAAGGTGGAACCCTGGTTGTGTTACAGTGGGAAGGTTTGATTTTCCACTTCCAGTTTTTGCCCAGGAGGGCAGGGTGTCTTAGTTGTTTGTATTTTTCCACATCTGAGACTTCAACCCAGAGTCACTAATTCACTAGGATTGGACAGAGAAAAGCTGAATACAAGACCCACCACACTTAACAGGTCCCCAGAATTTCAGGCTGTAGTACTGTATGGTTTCTTTGCAAAGCTGTAGGGAAAAGCTGCAGTCACCAGTCCCAGCTCTTTGGCAAAGGGCTGGTTAATCACAACTCTAGGAGCCCCCAATCCAATTTCACTTTGCATGCTGATCTAGCCAAATGGTGAAAAATAATCATGGGGTGGAATCAGCAGAAAAACTCTGGCAACATAAATAATCAGAGTAGATCAACTGACCCCAAGGAATGACAAAGCAGACACACCAGAAGATCCCATTCATAAACAAATGGCTGAGATGTCAGAAATTAAGTTTAGAATTTGGACAGCAAACGGAAGTAAAGTTGGAATTAGAAATTCTAGGAATAATTAAAATGTTGTCTCAAGAATTCAATGAATTCAAAGACAAAATCACCAAACATTTTGACACATTGAGAAAAAAATTTGCAGCCCTCTAAGATATGAGAAATACAGTAGAGTCCCTTAGTAACAGAATGGAACAGACAGAAGAAAGGATTTCTGACATTGAAGACAAAGCTTTTGAATGCTCCCAGATGCTCAAAGAGGAAGAGAAGGGGGGAGCAAAAACAGATCATTCTCTCAGATAGTTGTGGGACAACTCCAAAAAAGCAAACATTCACCTTATAGGAATTCCTGAAGATGACAAGGTTGTTCCAAAAGGCACAGATACTCTACTTCAAGAGATAATTGAGGAGAACTTCCCAAACATGGCAAGAGATACTGAAATTCAGATATCAGATAGTTTCAGAACCCCAGCGCGACTCAATCCAAATAAAGCATCTCCCAGACACATTATATATATTAACTTCACCAAAGTTAATATGAAGGAGAACATTCTGCAAGCAGCCAGATGTAAGAAAGCCATAACCTACAAGGGGAAGAATATTAGAATGACTGCAGATCTTTCTGCTTAAACATTTCAAGACAGAAGAGGATGGTCATCAACCTTCAACCTCCTAAAACAAAACAACTTTCAACCCAGGATCCTATATCCAGCTAAAATGAGCTTCATTTATGATGGAGAAGTTAAATACTTCAATGACATTCACATGTTGAACAAATTTGCCATAACTAAACCACCTCTCCAGGATATTCTCAGACCCATCCTCCACAATGACCAACACAATGCTCTACCACCAAAGGAAATTCACTGAGAAATTTTTGATAAAATCTCAACTTCCACCATGGAGAAAGGATTAAAAATGTCCACTGGACTTTCAAAAAACTTGACACCCAAAATAATAATTGGCTTATCAATACTCTCAATTAATGTGAATGGTTTAAACTGTCCTCTAAAGAGGACATCCAGTTGTCTGACTGGATGCAAAAACTCAGGCCAGATATCTGCTGCAAAGAAGAATCTCATCTTACCTTAAAAGATAAATATAGATTCAGGGTGAAGGGATGGACATCTCTAATTCAGGCAAATGGAAATCAGAAAAAAGCAGGGGTTGCAATTTTATTTGCAGATACAATAGGCTTTAAACCAACAAAGGTAAGGAAAGACAAGGATGGTCACTTCATATTTGTTAAGGGAAACACCCAACATGGTGAGATTTCAGTTACTAACATTTATACCCCCAACCAGAATGTGCCTCAATTTATAAGAGAGACCCTAACTGACATGACCAACTTGATATCCTCTAGCACCATAACAGCGAAGATTTTAACACCCCTTTGGCAGTGTTGGATAGATACTCCAATAAAAAACTAAGCAAGGAAATTTTAGACTTAAACTTATCCATTCAACAGTTGGATTTAACAAACATCTACATATCATTTCATCCTAACAAAACTGAATATATGTTCTTCTCATCAGTCCATGGAACATCCTCCAAAACTGATCACATCTTATGTCACAAGTCTAACCTCAGCAAATTTAAAAGAATAGAAATTATTTCTTGTATCTTCTCAGACCATCATGGAATAAACACTGAGCTCAACCTTATGCTGAATGATAGCTGGGTCATAGAGAAAATTAAGAAGGAAATTACCAATTTTGCGGAACAAAATGATAATGAAAACATGAATTAATAGAACCTCTGGGATACCACAAAGGCAGTCCTAAGAGGGAAATTTATAGCATTGCAAGCCTTCCTCAAGAAAATAGAAAGAGAGGAAGTTAACAACTTAATGGTACATCTCAAGTTACTGGAAAAGGAAGAACATTCTAACCTCAAACCCAGCAGAAGAAAAGAAATAACCAAAATTAGGCAAAATTAAGTGAAATTGAAAACAAGAATTATACAACAGATCAATGAATCAAAAAGTTGGGTTTTTGAAAAGGTCAATAAAATCCTTTGGCTAACCTAACCAGAAATAAAAGAGTAAAATCCCTAATTTCATCAATCAGAAATGACAGACGCAAAATAACAACAAACTCCTCAAAAATAAAAAAAAAACCTTAATGAATGTTACCAAAAAAAAAAACCTCTATTCTCAGAAATATGAGAATATGAAGGAAACAGACCAATACTTGGAAGCATGCTACCTTCCTAGACTTAGCCAGAAAAAGTAGAAATGTTGAACAGGCCTATATCAAGTTCTGAAATAGAATCAACTATACAAAATCTCCCCAAAAAGAAAAGTCCGGGACCAGATGACTTCACATTGGAATTCTAACAAATCTTTAAAGAGGAACAATTACCTATATTACTTAACCTTTTCCAAAATATTGAAAAAGAAGGAAGACTTCCCAACACATTCTATGAAGCAAATATCACCCTGATCCCCAAACCAGGAAAAGACACAACAAGAAAAGAAAATTAAATTATAGACCAATATCTCTAATGAATATTGACACAAAAATATTCAATAAGATCCTAGAAAACAGAATCCAGCAACACATCAAACAAATTATACATCACAACCAGGTGGGTGTCATCCCAGGGTCTCAAGCCTGGTTCAACATACATAAATCTATAAACATAATACACCACATAAACAAAACAAAAAACAAAGACCATATGATTCTCTCAATTGATGTAGAAAAACTTTTGACAATATCCAGCATCCTTTAATTATCAGAACACTTAAGAAAATAGTTATACAAGGGACATTTCTTAAGCTGATAAGGACCCACAGCCAATATTATATTCAATGGAATAAAACTGAAAACATTTCCACTCCGATCAGGAACCAGGCAAGGTTGCCCACTGTCTCCACTGCTTTTTAACATTGTAATGAAAGTCTTAGCCTTTGAAATCAGGCAAGAGAAGGCAATCAAGAGTATCCCTATAGGATCAGAGGAGATCAAACTTTCACTCTTCGCAGATGATATGATCGTGTACAAGGAAAACCCCAGGAACTCAACTACAAAACTCTTAAAAGTGATCAAGGAATACAGCAGCGTCTCAAGATACAAAACCAATACTCACAAATCAGTAGCATTTATATATACCAACAACAGTCAAGGTGAAAAACCAGTCAAGGACTCTATCCCTTTTACAGTAGTGCCAAAGAAGATGAAATATCTGGGAGTGTACCTAACAAAGGATGTGAAAGATCTCTATAAAGAGGACTATGAAACTCTGAGAAAAGAAATAGCTGAAGATGTTAATAAATGGAAAAACATGCCACGTTCATGGCAGGGGAGAATCAACATTGTTAAAATGTCTATACTACCCAAAGCAATCTACAGATTTAATGCAATCCCTATTAAAGCTCCATTGTCATACTTTAAAGATCTGGAAAAACTAATACTTCATTTTATATGGAATAAAAAAAAAAACATTGATTATCCAAGACATTACTCAGAAATAAAAACAAATCAGGAGGAATCATGCTACCAGACTTCAGACTATACTATAAATCTATAGTGATCAAAACAGCATGGTACTAGCACAAAAATAGAGAGGTAGATGTATGGAACAGAAAAGGGAACCAAGAGATGAACCCAGACACTTATTGTCATTTGATCTTTAATAAGCCCATCAAAAATATAAATTGGGGGAAAGATTCCCTATTTAACAAATGGTGCTGGGGGAACTGGCTGGCAACTTGTCAAAGACTGAAACTGAACTCACACCTTTCACCTCTGAAGAAATTAACTCTCACTGGATAAAAGACTTAAACTTAAGACATGAAACTATAAAGATTCTTGGAGAGAGTGCAGGGGAAATACTTGAAGAAACTGGCCTGGGAGAATACTTCATAAGGAGGACCCCCCCCCCGCCCCCAGGCAACTGAAGCAATACCAAAAATACATTACTGGGATCTGATCAAACTAAAAAGCTTCTGCACTGCCAAGAACACAGTAAGTAAAGCAAGTAGACAGCCCTCAGAATGGGAGAGGATATTTGCAAGTTCTGTTTCTGACAAAGGTCTGATAACCAGAACCACAGAGAACTCAAACTTATTAATAAGAAAAGAACAAGTGATCCCATTTCATTGTGGGCAAAAGACTTAAACAGAAGTTTTTCTGAAGAAGACAGGCACATGGTCTATAGACACATGAAAAAAATGCTCATCATCCTTAATCATCAGAGAAATGCAAACCAAAACTACTTTAAGGTATCATCTAACTCCAGTAAGAGTAGCCCACATAACAAAATCCCCAAACTACAAATGTTGTCGTGTATGTGGAGGAAAGGGAACACTTCTACACTGCTGGTGGGAATTCAAGCTAATTCGTTCCATTTGGAAAGAAGTTTGGAGAATACTCAGGGATCTAAAAGTAGACCTGCCCTTTTATCCTGCAATTCCTCTACTAGGTGTATATCCAAAAGACCAAAGATCACTTTGCAAAAAAGATATTTGCATCAAATTGTTCACTGCAGCTCAATTCATAATTGCCAAGTCATGGAAGAAGCCCAAGTGCCCATCGACCTATGAATGGGTTAATAAATTGTGGTATATGTATACCATGTAATACTATGCATCACTGAAAAAAGATGGAGACTTTACCTCTTTTATGTTTACACGAATGGAGCTGGAACATATTCTTCTTAGTAAAGTATCTCAAGAATGGAAGAAAAAGTATCCAATGTACTCAGTACTTTTATGAGTACTCACACTTAAATCCTCACACTTTCTTATGAAAGATAGATCACAACTAAAACCCAGGATGAAGGAGAGAAGTGGAGGTGAAACAGAAGGGTGGGGAGAGTTTGATAGAGAGAGGGTAAAAGGCAGGACCACACCTATGGAGCATATTGCAAGAATATAAGTCAAACCTATCAAGTATAGAATATAAATGTCTTAACACATTAATTAAGTAAATGAGGTGAAAGGTGTATTAATTAGTTTGATGTAAGCACTCCAAATTGTATTTAAAAAAATAAATATATTGTACCTCACAAATGCATAAATGTATTCATGATCTATGTGTATGTGACTTAATAAAAGGAATAAAAAAAAAGGTTCACGAAAAGTTACTTTAAAAAATGTACTGAGGTGGGGCATTGTGATTCATGCCTATAATCCCAGCACTCTGGGAGGCCAAGGGAGGTAAACTGCCTGAGCTCACAGGTTCGAGACCAGCCTGAGCCAGAGTGAGACCTCATCTATAAAATAACAGCTGGGAGTTGTGGAGGGCACCTGTATTCCCAGCTATTCAGGAAACTGAGGCAGGAGAATGGCTTGAGCCCAAGAGCTTGAGGTTGTTGTGAGCTGTGATGCCCCAGCACCCTACCAAAGATGACAAAGTAAGGCTCTGTCTCAAAAAATAATAATAAATAATAAAAATTTTTTAAAATGTACTGAGAGGTTCTGTGTATCCTTCACCCAATTCTGCCCGGGGTCATATCTTGAGTAACTACAGCTCAATATCAAAACCAGGAACTAACATTGGTATCATCCAGGACCTCATTCAGATTTTCACCAGTTTGACAGGCATTGTGCTGTTCCCTGTAGGGATGATGGGTCTGTGCAATTCTATCAGGTGCACAGACTCCTGGCACCATAGCCAAGGCTCTAACACCCCAGGGTGCTCTCCTTTGCACCCACACCCCCCACTGCCCTTCCTCTGCCACTTCAAACCACTGGCAACCATGACTGTGTCTTTTCTATATATAATGTTATTGTTTCATAATAATTATTATGTAAATGATATACAGTGGGTTACCTTTTGAAATCAGGCTCTTTGGATAAGCACAATTCCATGAGCTCCATCCAAGCTGTTGTCCATTATCAACAGTTCCTTTTAATTCCCGTGTAGTTGCCCACTGCACAGAGGCACCACAGTTCATGTAACAACCCAACCACTGCAATAAATCTGACTTGTTTTCAGTTTGCAGCTACCAAAAATAAAGATGCCGTGAACATTTGTTTATAAGATTTTGTGGGACTACAGGTTTTCATTCTGCTGGAACAAATGCCTAAGAGTTCAGCTTCTGGGTTATAAGGTAATTCTGCATATTTAATTCTATAAGAAATTGCCAACTTATTTTCCAAAAATTTTACAATTTCACCAGCAACACTTGAGAGATCCAGTTTCTCCACATCCCAGCCCGAAGTGGATGGTGTCAGTTTTTTCTACTATTATTACAGCCATGCTGATAGATATTTAGAAATATATTCTTGTGACTTAATTGTGTCTACTAACGGCCAGTGATGTCCCACAACTGTTCACGTGCATCCTTAACATCTGTATGAGCTCTTTCCTGAAACGTCAGCCCATTTATTTCTCCCATTTTTCTCACCAGATTGTTCCTTGCTGCCAAATTTTGAGAATTCTTTATATACTCCAAATCCAAGTCTTTCATCAACTCCAGAGTTTGCTATTTTCTTTGCGTATACCGCTTGTCTTTTCATCTTCTTCACAGACCCTTTGACAGAACAAATGTTTTAATTTTCCTGAGGTCCATCCCTCAGTTTTTCCTTTTATCAATCACTCTTTTAATGTTAAGTTTGAGAACATTTGTTCTAGCCTCAGGTCCTAAAGATGTTCTATGCTTTCTTCTTAAGTCTTACTTTTACATGTAAGTCCATTTTATGTAAATTTTTGCATGGATCTGAGGTGTAGGTCAAAGTCATTTACTCCATTACCATTGTTAAAATGACACTCCACTGAATTGCGTTTGAACCTTTGTTAAAACTCAGTTGGGTGTACCAGTCCGTGGGTCCATTCTGGAATTCACTGCCCTGCTCCCTTAGTCTACACACAAGGCACCTGTCCCATCCACAGCCCACTGCCTACATCACTCTGGCCACGCAGTCAGCAGAGTCACCATGCTGTGTTACCCCTCACATGTTCTTTTTGGAAATGATTTTAGCTACTCTTGCACATGTGATTTTCAATGTAAATTTTAGAATATGTTTGTCTATGTCTATGAAAAATTTTCCTAGGATCTTGATAGGAATTCAAGAAAACTATAGATGGATTTGGGGAGAACCAATGTTCTGCTGTAGAAGTCTTCCAACTCCTGGAACCAGGAGGCTTCTCCTGGAGCTGCTCCTCTTTCTTTCTCTCTTCAGCATTCTGTAAGCTTACCGAATTCACTTATAAGTTCTAGAAATTTTTATGTAAATTCTTTGGGACTCCTACTTACACCTTGTCATCTGCAAATAGGGACAAATCTATATGTTTAGCTGTTTTTTTTCTTGCTTTACTAACGTGACTGGAATAAGAAAGGTGAGAATCCCTTATTGACAAGTCACTCGCCATTAACTACGATGACAGATGCAGGTTTTCTGCAGACTGTCTTTATAAATTAGGGAAAATCCTCCTCTATGTTTACCTCACTAAGAACTTGTGTCATGAACAGTTACTGTATTTTTCAAATACCTTTTCTTCGTCTGTATTTTTTTCTTCTTCAGCTCATGGAAATAGCAGCCACACTGGTTGACTTTCAGTTCTCGAACCCGCCCTGCGTACCTGGAGTAATCACACTGGTCTTCGAACCCACCCTGCATACCTGGAGTAATCACACTGGTCCCTGAACCCACCCTGCATACCTGGAGTAATCACACTGGTCCCTGAACCCACCCTGGGTACCTGGAGTAATCACACTGGTCCTCGAACCCGCCCTGAGTACCTGGAATAATCACACTGATCCTCAAACCCACCCTGCATACCTGGAGTAATCACACTGGTCTTCGAATCCACCCTGCATACCTGGAGTAATCACACTGGTCCCTGAACCCGCCCTGGGTACCTGGAGTAATCACACTGGTCCTTGAACCCGCCCTGAGTACCTGGAGTAATCACACTGGTTCCTGAACCCGCCCTGAGTACCTGGAATAATCAAACTGGTCCTCAAACCCACCCTGCGTACCTGGAATAATCAAACTGGTCCTCAAACCCACCCTGCATACCTGAAGTAATCACACTGGTCCTCAAACCCATCCTGAGTACCTAGAGTAATCAAACTGGTCCTCAAACCCACCCTGCATACTTGGAGTAATCACACTGGCCGTGTTGTGTGACTCATTTTCTATACAGCTGGGCTTTGATTTGCAAGTTATTTGGGGCAGGAGTGTTTCACCAATGTTCTTGAGAAATTTTGTTCTCTCGTTCCCTGTAATGCACTGCCTTTCTCTGGTTTTGGTATCAGGGTAATGCTGGCTTCGTAAGTTAACAAGGCTCCTGCCTCTTCTGTTTTCTAGAGAAGGCTGTGAGCAACTAGGGTTAATTCTTCTTTAAATGCCCTAGGGAATCCTGCAGTGAAATCACCACAGCCCAGAAATTACTTTTTTTAGGGAACTCCTGGTTTTTTTCCTTTTTTTTAACTCCTAGTTTTTTTAGTCATTTATTAATACACTACTCAGATATCCATTTTGCCTTATGTGAGTTTTAGGAATTCATAGGTTTTAAGGAGCTATTTCTTTTTCCAAGTTGTTGAATTCCTGTGTGTAAAGCTGAGCATGGTATTGTCTGTTTTCCTTTACATGTGTGCAGGATGTATAGGAATAATTTCTGCTTCTTCGTTCCTGAAGGAAGTTTGGGTCTTCTCTCTCTTTTTGTTCAAGATTCATCAAATTAATTGATTGTTTTCCAGAAGATCCATTTTACTTGATTGATTTTCTTTGTTTTTTGCTTGTTTTCAATTTCATTTATTTCCTCTCTTCCCTTACCTGCTCTTACCTAACTTCCTTACATCTGCTTGGTTTGGGGTTATATTGATTGTGCTTTTGTAGCTTTTGAGGACTTCTATTTGTGAGCTTTTCTTTAACCCAAACATTTAGTTCTATAACTTTCCCCTCTCAACACTTCTTTAACTGTGTCCCCCCACATTTTGAGATGCTATGTTTTCATTTTCATTCAGTGCTATGTTCTTTTATTTTCTGAGATTCCCTCTTTGACTCACGGATTATATGAAAGTTTACTGTTTAATTTCCAAGTGTTTAGACATCTTCCTGTTGTCAATCCATCATTGATTTCTAGTGTGATTGCACTATTCTTAGAAAAACATAAAGTGTATGACAGTAATTCCCTTAAATTTACTGAGGTTTGTTTTATGACTCCAAATATGGTTTATCTTGGAGAATGTTCTGTGGTCACTGGAAAACAATTTGCATTCTGCTCTTGCTGGGGAGAGCATTCTGTAAACATCAGTCAGATCCTACTCAATGGTGAAGTTGCTGAGTTTTCACACATCTTGGGAGCACGGCCTCCCGTTTCTAGTGGGTGGTAGGTAAAAGATTAGTTCTCAGTTTGCTCTGTTAGAACATGGGGAGGAAGTATGCACAGTCTTCTGTTAGCTCCTGGCGGGGCAGGGCAAGCATCTGTGCTCTCAGACCATCACTTTTAGGGGTCTTTGTCCAGGTCTTTGGGGGGGGCATTTCTGTGTGTCAATGGCCAGCTGCAGACTGCAGCCTTTCTAGCACAGGGATGGGAGATGGGAAAAACACACACAGAGGGAACTCAGTACGACATCGGTCCTCAAGTCCTGAGGTCCTCGGGCAAGCTGCCTTAACCTCAGATTCTTCCTGTGTTTGTTTTTGTGTGTGTGCAGGGTGGTGCTTGTTCTTGTTGTTGTTACAAATGGGAGGACCTTCGAGGAATGACACTACTTCATTTTGTCCAGATTTGGAAATCTTGTTAGAAATTTTTTCACTATGTTGCCATCTGTAGAGTACTGTGGCGTCATAGCTCACAGCAACCTCCAACTCTTGGGCTGAAGTGATTCTCTTACCTCAGCTTCCCAAGTAGCTGGGACTATAGGCGCCCACTACAATGCCCAGCTATTTTTTTGTTGTTGTAGCTGTCACTGTTGTTTAGTAGGGTTTGAACCCAACAACCCCAGTGCATGTGACCTGCACCCTAACCACTGAGCTATGGGCACAGAGCCTAGAAATTTTTTTTTACGTAATTCTTCCTGGGTCTTCATGCCTTTCAATTATTTCAATTATATTCTAGCTTATTAGCATCTCCAGGAAGGAGGCAGGGAAATAAAAGGCACTAGAATTCAAATCGGTTTATTTTGCTACTCATTAGCAACGCTGGAAGAGGTTCAGCGAAAAAAGAAGTAGAAACTACTTACTAAAATCAGGTTTTCAATAAACTGTGGGTGTTAATTGTCCATTCGCCCTAAGCTCTCAATTAGCAGTCATGGAATAGAAGGGCTTAGACCTCGTTCACTACCCAGAGACTGCCCTTCAAATGCTTTTCAGATACCACTGCTCGGGGAAGTAGACAGTATTTCCAACTCAAACTGGAGTCTTCCATGGTTTCCGTGGAAACCACATGACCAAATGGAAATGTCATTTTTCTTGTTATGAAAACATAAACTGTGTTTTTAACATTTTCTTTGCTTTGTGCCAAGCAAAGGGACCAGGTAACATGATACTAAACAGAGATGAGAGAATTAAGATTCACTAAAATCTGTATCTGTATTAGATTTAAATCAGCTATTACTGATTATAAAGAGAAAGGTTAACACAAGGAGTTACTTCATGGTAAGATGGCTCTAATAAACTGAAAAAACAGAATATCATGAAAGGCTCCCCTGATCAGTGGCAGAGAATCATCACACACACGACAGCCCATTTAAGCCTGTGGTGTTTGTCAGAAAGTGAAGGGGCCACAGTGATGCTGCTATGTTAAGTGCCTAAGAAAAGTACATTTTTTGCTAATAACATAAGGGAACTCAAAAATATCATGAATTCTAAAAATTTACCAAAGCTTATTTATTTTCAGATTTCATTATAACGTAACCTATTTTTTCCTTAAGTTCTTTAAATAACAAGGTAGTATTTGGCCCTCTTTTTTCCTCCAAAATTACATGTGATAAAATGCAGTTAGCATCCGGAAATAGTAAAATCTCTAGATTTTCATAAGTTTTCTAGATTTACAGGAACTACTAACATTGAGATTTATGTAACGTGTCTTTACAAGAGTTCCTCCAGTTCCGAACTTTTGTACTTTGCATTTTAATAAACAGGGAAAAACAGCTTTTGGTGATGAAGCTATCCAGAGTTCACAGGGTTCCTTTCCTTCTTTAACAAGGCACGTTTTACAATTCATGTTAATCAAATATTTAAAACAAAATAATAACCTTTTAAATATCAACTGGCAACACTGGCAACAGTTTCAATGTGGAAATGCTAACCAGAAATGCACAGGAATGGGTCCAGAGCACTGCATCTGGAAGGCGGCGGCGTTCCCAAGTTGACAGCTTCCAACTCCTGGAACAAGTCCCAACGATAATAACAGAGCTGTGATCAGATTTCCTTCTACAAAAAGACAGCTCTCTAGACACAGAAGGTCACGAGATAAAGGATCTCAAAGCAACCACGTCCACCATTTCCTCCCGATCTGGAGTCTGGTGTGTGGCTCCTACTTTTCAATGGTGTATCTACTCACTGACGCTTTCCTGGGTGCCGTGGTCGCTGTTGATTTAGCATCCCAAGAAATGCATTTTATTATGAGTGTGAATCTTGATATCACGTTTCTAGGTTTTGTATTGTCAAGTCTGTTCCTTTTCTAGCTAATTTCAGATTTTTTTTTTACCAATTAAAGATAGGCTTTTGAACCACACTCAGTAAACCAGAGATCTAAACACATCCCTAATTTTCAGAGACCCTAATTTTCAGAGACCCTACGTAACATGACCTTTCACAGGTGCTTGGCAAGGAGGAAGGGTACACACTAAATACAGGCATTACACTGAGATGCCATCCTAAGAAATAAATTGTTCTATATATTAAAAAAAAAAAGCATGCTTTTCTGGAATATTTTCTAAAAATCAACAACTTAGTATTACTTAACTAGTAATCAAGAGACTCCTCCTAACACCCACCCTCTCGTTCCATCTCTTCTCTCTGGTTCTCCTTTGCACCATAGTTACCGAAGGGAAGAGTGATTAGTGTAAGAATGAGTCCTCGGACACGCTTACAATTTCAGACTGACATCTACACCAATGGATCATTTGCTTTCTTTAATAAGTGCTTTTAAATTAGTATTTTTAACTGACAAAAATCGTGCGTGTTTATGGCACACGACATGATGTGTATGTTATTTCTAGAACTTTCTCCCTCTAAACGAAACTTGGTACCCCTGGACCAACATCCAGTTTTAGGATTGTCCTGCTGCATCTTCTCTGGGTGATGGTTTTCCTGTAAAAATATTGCTAACAAACCTCATGCTTAAAATGTCTGTAGTTCTAGGCAGCACCTGTGGCTCAAAAGAGTAAGGCATCAGCCCCATATGCTGGAGGTGGCGGGTTCAAACCCAGCCCCCGCCAAAAACGGCAAAAAAAAAAAAAAGTCTACAGTTCTTCCTTTGTGGCAACATTTTCTCAGAAAGAAACCTAAATCTTTCCCCTTGTTCTAATCAAATGGTGAGGGCCCTGCTAGCCGCTGAGCCTTCTAACTCCGTGCTCCACTCTGTGCTAACTTCCCAGTTTCCAGGTATCCCTGCCATGACCCACAGGTGCTCCGCCCCAGACCCAGACTGATCTGGGCCTTGTTCTTAACCTTCTGTCACTGAAGGCACTGGCTCCCATCACCTCATCACTACACACCAAGCCATCAAGATGCCCACCCTGGGAACAGCAGAAAGAACAGAGCCGCAGCTCTGCAGGGCCATGAAAACACAAGAGAATCGTAAAGACAGACACAGGGTGCTGCATCTGCAGGTTCCAAACTAGGGAAATGGAGAAAAAGGAGTGGTGGGTCTTCACTCACCACCACAGTTACTGAGCAAGACCGGGGCGGGGGGGGGGGGGGGACACTGGACACTGGAGAAAAGAAAGAGGTAAAATTATCTTTGGGACTGAGAGGCAGGAAAGCGCACTTCAGGGGGCCAGCCAACAGCAAGGGGTCATACAGGTCGACACTGGTCCTAGAAATAGCGTCCAGAAGCCTGTGGTCACAGAAGGTGGCTGTAGAAAAGAACTCAATGGTTAGGGGCAGGATGGTCCAATGAAGGGATTAGTGTGTGTCTTTTAAACACAGACACTTTCTATTTCCCACATGAAGACAAAAGGAAACAAAATCTAATGGAGAAGAAGATGTGTCAAAAAGAAGACAGTGAAGGGGGAGGAGAAAGCTGGCACAGCGGCCCAGGCCCTGATCCCAGCACTCGGGGAGGCCGCAGCAAGTGCATCCCTTGAGCTTAGGAGGCCAGCCTGAGAAACAGCAAGACCCTGTCTCTGCTAAAAATAGAAAAACTAGCAGGCATTGTGATCAGTGCCTGTAGTCTCAGCAACTGGAGAGGCTGAGGCAGGAGGATCACTTGACCCAGGAGATAAGGTTACTGTGAGCTGTGACGATGCCACAGCACTCTACCCAGGGTAGACTCTGTCTAAAAAATAACAAGTAAGTAGAGGAAAGGCAAAATACAGACTCCAGGCAAATATGAATTCCAAAAAGGAGAAGTGTCTCTGACTAAGGCATCCACTGTGGCTGAGGCATGAGCAGGATGCCAGGAAACCTGCCCTCTGAAGCTCCTGCAGGGAACAAAAGGTGAGTTGGACAACTATTTGGAAAGATGGGAAGTTATAAATGAGGCTTTAAGAACAGGGAATGTCTGTGGTGGTAGAAACGTATTTTCTGGAGGATGCTATAGCTGGAGACCATTTTTTCCCTAATGGGCAGGCTTCTTGGTGTCACTTTCCCCAAAGTCTTGGGCACAAGCTGCACACACCTATGATCGTAAGGGGCTAAAGAACCTTGAAATAGATTTCTTCGTGTGTAGGGTGGGAGGCAGAACGAGGCACTTGAGGATGAGTGAGACTAAGCTTTCTGATAGAAGGAACAGCAAGGATGGGAGAAAGAGACAGGAGCCCAGCGGAAAGGGTCTTGGGGAAAGCAGACTGGCACCTCTGCTCAAATGCACTACCTTGATGTAAGAAAATGAAAGGAAAGCTCGGGGCCTAGAGCTCAACAGCTCAGGTGTCAGCCACATACACAGGAGCTGGCAGGCTTGAACTCAGTCCAAACAACAATGACAATTACAACAACAACAGTAACAAAAAATAGCCAGGCATCATGGCAGGCACTTGTAGTCCCAGCTACTTGGGAGGCTGAGGTAAGACAATTGCTTGAGCCCAAGAGTTTGAGGTTGCTGTGAGCTGTGACGCCACATCACTCTGCCCAGGGTGACATAGTGAGACTCTGTCTCAAAAAAGAAAAAAAGAAAGAAAATAAAAACAGATCAGTAGTTGAGAAACCTGAGGAAAGGTGGAGTCGTCTCTGACTCCACAGAGGGGCTGCTATTTCTGGGCAGGCTGGAAGGATTCAGAGCCTGGGGAGGGGAGGGAAACTGGCCACCCATTCATTTCACAATCGGGGTGGAAAAATCCAAATTCATCCAAATGCCCTTTCATGTTAACGGCCAGTTAACATTTTTTTTTCTCTGCATCAGTAGACCAGACTCTCTGAATCATATTTAACGACGTGACCTTTTTTTCTCATTCACTATATGGAAAATATTCCCCTAAAATTTTACTCATGTAGGCAAAATAAATCAATGGTGCATTAAATAACACATCTGATAGACCAGGTGCTCACTTCCTTCACCCTCACCACACCCCTGACAAGGAGCAGGGCAATGACGCTGAGGACCCCTCTCCCAGGGAGGCGAGTCAGTGGTAACAAGCTCTTCCTGGCACCACACTGGGTGCCTCAGAGTCCCCAAATTTACTCCTCAGGCTCTCCCATATACTCAAAGGATCAAGATTCAGTGCTTACTAAGATTATACATGGGATTAAGCTGGACATGGTGGCTCATGCCTGTAATCCTAACACTCTGGGAGGCTGAGATGGGAGGATCCCTTGACTCAGGAGTTCGAGACCAGCTTGAGCAAGGGTGAGACCCCATCTCTACTAATAACAGAAAAAAAATAGCCAGGTTAGCACCTGCCTATTAGTCCAAGTCTCCTATTTGGGAGACTTAGGAAAGGGGATCCCTTGAGCACAAGAGTTTGAGGTTGCTGTGCACTATGACACCAGGGCACTCTAACCCAGTGCAACAGAGACTCTGTCTCAAAAAATAAATAGGCCGGGCACAGTGGCTCACCCCTGCAATCCTAGCACCCCAGGAGGCTGAAGCAGGTGGATTGCTTTAGCTCAGGTGCTAGAGACCAGCCTGAGCTAAAGCAAGACCCTGTGTCTACTAAAAACGGAGAAAAGAAAAAGCTAGTCGGGCATTGTGGGAGCACCTGTAGTTCCAGTTACTGGGGAGTCTGAGGCAAGAGGACTGCTCAAACCAAAAGTCTGAGGTTGCTGTGAGCTATGATGCCACAGCACTCTACCCAAGGTGTACTAAAGAAATGAATGAATGAATGAATGAATACATAAATAAATAAATAATTATATGGAGATTAAAATGCCTTGATAGAATCTGGTAAAGTGAGCCTCCCCAAACCACCCCTTTAAAAAAGTCCATTGTGACCTCAGAGCCTCCAACAATAATTTTACTTCCAACTTTTTAGTTCAACTTCTCAGAAAATTTTTAATATCTCATTCTAAGCTTTATCTGGATCTAGGTAAGATAAAGTAAATTTTAACGTGAAGCCAAATTATTTGTATATTTTGTCTTCTTAGACGAGATTGTGTCAAAATAATGGTAAAATTAAGAATAGTTTAGGGTTGAAATTTAGCCTTAGATTCTAATATTTTGTTGGCTACAGTTCTCTTCCCACTTATCAACAGAAATTTATTCTACTATTACATTATAAATAATAAACATTTTTTAGACAATTCAATAGGAACCCAAAGGAAGAACTCTTTTCTTGAAACCCACTTGCTTATACATATCAAAACCTTAAAAAGTATTAATGCTATCTGCTTCAGGAATCCTGTTTAGGGAAATATATCTCAAAGACAGAATCTCTAATATGTACAATAATTTCTGCATATGGATATTCAAAGCAGTATTTAGTCAGCAAATCAGAGCAAATAATCTATAGATGCAAAAATAGGAAAATAGTAGGTCAAATGTATTATCCAGCCATGCGAGGCAATGAAATGCAGTTCTTAAAATCTTGGTGAAATACATTTAATAGCACAGAAATTTCAGTAATTCAAAGTTACATGCAAATGTAGGCCTGGGGAGGTGGCTCACACCCGTAATCCCAGCACTTGGGGAGACCGAGGCAGAAAGATCACTTGAGCTCAGGAGTTTGAGACAAGCATGAGCAAGAGATGGAACCCCATCTCACTAAAAAGAGAAAAACTAGCCAGGTGTTGTGGCAGGTACCTGTAGTCTCAGCTACTTGGGAGGCTGAGGCAAGAAGATGGCTTAAGGCCAAAGTTTGAGGTTGCTGTGAGGAGCTATGATGTTACAGCACTCAACCCAGGGTGACAGAGTGAAACTTTGTCTCAAAAAAAAAGTTACACAAAAAGCAAAAATGCTGGCAGCTAAACCAATTAAAAAGGAAAAAAGCTCTATAGAAGCACAGGCTAGAAGCACTCACACTTAAGCGATAACACACATGGGAAACAGTTCAGCAGTATATGAGGCTGAAGTGTCCCTTCTCTGGCCAACTGACAGTTCCTATCAAAACCTGAGTGGGCTGCGATTTTCTGTTTGTACATTTTTGGGTGACCAAGTACAATCCTGGGTAATGGTTGACATATCAGAAAATGGATGTCAATTAATAGATGTTTTCTTTCCCATCAGCCTCTGTTAAACAAATTGCATCTACTTTTCCTCTGAAGGATGTTGGAAAAGAAAGAAAAGAGAATTTTCGGTCATCATTTTAGAAACTGAGAGATGATAAAAGGAAAAATACCGAGCCAAACTGACTCTCTAGGGATCAAAAGTTAGAGAAACTAGCCAGTAAAACCATTATGGATGATCTCCTGAGGGAGGTAAAGGGCAGCAGGGTGGGCAGCTGAGAAGCAAAAAAGG
>CAUYQV010103505.1:0-59494 GCA_963574575.1 Galagoides demidoff | reverse complement strand
TTTTTTTTTTGAGACAGGAGTCTCAAGCTGTCCCCCTGGGTAGAGTGCTGTGGCATCTCAGGTCATAGCAACCTCCAACTCCTGGGCTCAAGCAAGTCTCCTGCCTCTGCCTCCCAAGTAGCTGGGACCACAGGCACCCGCTACAATGCCCGGCCATTTCTTGGTTGTAGCCATCATTGTTGTTTGGTGGGCCCAGGCTGGGGATTCGAACCTGCCACCTTAGGTGTACGTGGCCGGCACCCTAGCCGATTGAGCCACAGGTGCCAAACCTAGTTTTCCTTTCTTATTGGCCTCCCTCAAAGGGATTTTCCCCTACCCAAGCAAAGCCTAGTTAAGTCCATAAATAATAATGAATTTCTAAATATCTCTGTAAACCATCCAACCACTCTTGTTCTGGATGATTTTTCCTACCATCTTAGAGAGGCCAAAAGTGGTTCTTTCAACTTCCAGTTGTTTGTTGCTGGTATACAGGAAAACAGTTCCCTTTTATACATTAGTTATATCCTGCAACCTTGCTATCATCCCGTATTAGTTCCAGGAGTGGGTTTGTTTCATTTTGTCTTGTTTTTGCTTGTTTGTTTTGTTTTGGTAGATGCTTTGGGAATTTCTACATCGATAATCATGTCCTCTGATCTATCTACAAACAAAGAGAGTTTTATTTCTTCCTTCCCAATCTATATACTATTTATTTCCTTTTATTATCTTAACTCATTACTTAGGGCTTCCAGTATGATGTTGAAAAGAAGTAATGAGTAATGAGAAAGGATATTCTTGACTTGTTCCCTGTTTGGGAGAAAAGCATCTCATCATTAAGTATGATGCTAGGCTTTTATAGATGTTCTTTATCAAGTTGAAGAAGTTACACATATTTATTTCTTTATAACTATTTGAAAATTTGTCAATAACAACCAAATCAAGCAGAGCTGGGTTTAAATATTGATTTGCCACCTTCTAGCTATGTTGACCTTGGGTAGGTTAATCAGCCTCTTCCGGCCTTAGTTTGAATTTCTTATGGATGAGATTAGGAAAAAACCCATACTGTTGCAATTGTAGAAAAATTAGAGAGTTGAAAAACTTTTAAATTATTCTGAAGTGAGTGCTTTCAAGAATTGGCCCTGGAACAAAATCCTGAAACAGGAAAGATTAGAAAAAGATGGGGAAGGAAGCATCCCTTTGATCTGTGTTATTCAAGTATTTTCAGATGTCTGGAAGGTAAATCCCCTGTTAGAAAAGTGTAAAAACCTAATTCTGAATACACATCTGTTTTAGAGTAATAACCAGTAGATATGGCTAAGATAGGAGTCTGTGGCAAAAATTGCTGCAAAACTGACAAATCAAATATGGTTCCCTAAGCTCTGGGCTGGAACAGAAATGACCCAATGACTAGAAGCAGATACAAAAGAGCCTTTCAGGACGAAAGCCATGGAGCCTGGTAGAAGTAATGGAAGCAGAAAACACCCAGAAGAAAAACAAAACGGGCGTGAACATTAACTCCAGACCACTGCCTATCCAGCTGTGACACTCCTTCAGAAGACACTGTTCAGGACCCAGACAATGGAGTGCACAGCCTGTTCTGGCTGATTTATCTTCTCATGGATGCCCTATTTCTTTGTTTTCTTCACTGGGGCCCTTTTTTCTTTCCTAGCCTTGATGCTACTAAGCCTTTATTTGTGAAGTTGACAATATATTTCTGTCTTCTTAGAGTGTTAGGGACAACTGTGAACTTCCGTTAAGCAGCTGGTTTTTGATTCTCTACTGGAGGGCCTGAATGAGTGAGGTGGTCACTTGTGTATTTTTATAGCCCGCTGCTCACTTTCAGACAACAATTGATTTTTTCCCCCGCTATGAATAACTGGCTTTGGTAGTTGTTTTTATTGTTATTTCCTGGCTTTTAGGTCACTACTATAGTTGTAACCCTCCACCAACATACGAATATTTATTGGGCACAAAAAATGCCTTCAATAATTTTTTGTCTGTATCTTTAATTTATCTTAGCCATATCTACTGATTATTAGTTTTAAACAAATGTGTATTCAGAATTAGGTATTTACTCTTTCCCAACCTTAGGTTTACCTTCCAGACATCTGAAAATACTTGAATAATGTAAATCAAAGCCACTTTTAATTTCTGTGTGAGAACCATAGATTCAACTATGAGCAGTTGCTCTGTTCTTATTTTCTTTTATGATTTTTTTCCCATTTAAACTGTTTCAATATTGTTTTCTTCCTCACTGTCCTGGGATGATGCAATTTTCTGAATATATATCGCAGCCAAATATCAAATACCAGTTACTCTCTATAATGGGAAGGAACAATTAGCTGGGAAATGTATGAGTTGCTATTTAAAATCCAATTACAAAGGTTAATTTCTTTTTAAAGAGATGCTGTTTTTGTTAAAGCTTTGGTCCACACCATAACAAAATGTGTGAATTCACAAAAATAGGTTTCAATTCTTTTTAGCTGAATAAAAGAGACAGAGCATTTTTAAGTAACTTGATTGAGTTATTCAATTGTAACAATCTTTATAAATTAATAAATGCTTATCCTTCACAACAGAAGCAGAACTATTCAGTACACCAATTTCTTGTTGCTATTCTTTGTTCATCTGCCTATGAAGAAGGTGAATTGGTTGAAATCCTTAATTCACCAGAGAAATGCAACCATCTGTCCCTGGAAGACATAATCCTAGCAGCAAACTGAGCATTTAGCAGCTGTTTAGGGCCTTGTAATTAGCTAGAAGATCCCCTTGGAGTTTCTAGGCACCCTGATGGGAACTCGATTCTTTATTCCCAGGTAGAAGAATCAGCAGAGACAATTCCGATCTTCCCCAGGCATGCATGTGGAAAGGTTTTCCCTTCGCTTCAAGATCGACATAGATGGGCATAGGGTGCCAAGCACAGGGTACTTTGAACAAGAGCCTCACAATAACCTTTATTACCAGGAAATGAAGCTCTTGTAGCACCTGCTGTGTTTGTCACAGAAGGCTCCTGGGAGGCACAGTGCCAACCCTAAATCCCAGCATCCTGGGGCTGTGCTTCTGACTCCTCCAGCCCCTGCCTGCTTCCTTCATTCCAGTGAGCCTCTCCCGTGTCTTTGTTCTGTGTTGGGCCTTTCTTCCACCACTGGGTCCCAGAGCCTTAGTGTCTGGACAACCTTAGTGGGCAGCTCTAAGCTATGCCCACTGAGGACATTTCCTGGCTCTAAGGATGCTATAAGCACTTTCAAGGAAAATTCTCTCAAGGAATCCTTTCTGAGACTTCTATGTTGCTTCACATTAGGAATGATAAACTTGAATACCTGAAGATATCAGGGAAATGGAAGAAAGGAATGGTAACAGCAAGAGTGGAATAGCGTGGACTTCAGAATCCATTCCCCAGGAGAAAGAGTGGCTGATACCAAACTCCAGCAGACTTACATGGTCTAGCTCCCAAAGCCTCCAGCTTTTCAGTGGCAGCCAGCATCCAGATTTTATGTGCAGTCTCCCAACTGAACAATGCCAAGACACTGTGCTGAATGGATAGAACATGTCAGTGGATGCACTCAGCGCTGGGCTCATGGTGGATGCCCTCGGAGACTGTTGCACACCAGGGCTCTTGTCCTCTCTGACTTTTCTATTTGACCTGAGGCATGGATTCACATTCTCTCCCAAGTGAAAGTTTTGGTTTCAATAAGCAGAAAAGCCAACTGGTACTAGGTGAAATAGCAAAGGATTTCATGAGCATCCCTGGAAATTCACAATAACTGATTGACAATCTGGAGACACAGGTTCCACTTCTCTGGAGTATTTTGGCTTCATCCTCAATCTGGTTTCAAGATGGCTGCAGTGGTTCCTGGTCTCATGCTTATGTGTATTGTCCAGAGGGAAAAGAATGTCTCTTCTCAAAGCTTTTTCAGAAGAGTAAATACGAATCAGCCCAGAACCCAGTAAATTGTTCCTTATGTCTCATTGGCCTCATCTGGGTTGTGTGTACTTTCCTGAACTGATTAGATAAGAAAAGTAGGATGACCCTTATACCACCCAGGCTTAATCCTGGAGATAAGGGTGGATCGGACGTGGTTCCTTGAGGCTTCTGTATGTACATGTATGTGGATACCTAAGGGGTTCAGTAGGTAAGACAAAGGGGTATATAGTCCTCATCTTGCTGCTTTTCTCTCTCTCCACGTGGGGAATGGGAGCATATAGGCAAATTGAGCTCCTAGAATGGCTTTGAAAACTATGCTAGACTGGGCTTTAACATCCCTAAACAAGCATAACATTTCCGAGTCCACTTTCCTTGCGTGTAACATAGGAATAATATTAACTACCTCAGTGGGTTGTCAGGAGAGTAAACGCCAAGTTTGTCCCATGGTTCTTGGTCTACAGTAAGTGCTAAATAAATAGTAGTCTTTATTGCTATGTTCATACCTTCATTCCTGAAGGCAGCTATTCAAACCCTAAACTTTGGTTTATAGCAATCTAGTAAGTATTTCGAGGTTAGTACTCTTTTTTCCCAATCAATCAATACATAAGATATAACAAAGTGGCTTAGCGTAGAGTTTTAGGATTTGGGAACTGAAATCTGCCAGACTCCTTTTTTTCTTTCTTTCTTTTTTTTAATTAAAGACAAGCTATTGCTGACTTAGGCATTTTGATTTCTTTGCTCTTTTTCTTTAAGCACAAATTTCTTGTGGTTTAAATTTTGCCACTGAACTGGGGAGTCAAAATAAAGGCATCGTCAGCAATTGGCTGCAGAGAAGTCAAGCAAAGAACTGAGTTCTTTATTTCTTTGTGCACTTTTTTCCCATAGAGGCCAATTCTAGAGGTGACTATTATTCTAGTCAACTTCTTTGTAACTAGAAGAATCTGTGAAATTTGAGACAAAGATTTAAGATTAAGATTGTTATTATTATTATTTTTTGAGACAGAGTCTCACTCTGTTGCCTTGGCTACAGTGCTATGACATCATAACTCACAGCAACCTCATACTCTTGGGCTCACACTGTCCTTTTGCCTCAGCCTCCCAAATAGCTGTGACTGCGGGTGCCCACCACAGTGCCTGGCATGTTTTTCTATTTTTTTTTTTTTTGGCCAGGGTTGGGTTTGAACCCACCACCTCCGGCATATGGGGCCGGCACCCTAACCTTTTGAGCCACACACACTGCCCCGAGTTTTTCTATTTTTAGTAGACATGGGGTCTTGCTTTGTTCAGGTTGGTCTTGATCTCTTATGCTCAGGTGATCCACCTGCCTTGGCCTACCAGAGTGTTAAGATTACAGGCGTGAGCCACCATGCCTGGCCTAAGAGATTTATTCTTAATATTATTAATAATGACATCTTAGATTGGCATTGTGCTTAGCAGTTTTCAAAGTGCTTTCCCAATTTAAAACCACAGAGTTTTAAGGCTTGTGAGATTATAAATTGATATGTTTCACTCACTTTTTAATCCCATTCCAATACCTAGTGTATAGTCAACATTTCATAAATACATGATTGAGCCTTAAGATAACTCCACAGGGATGGAACTGGAAGTTACCATCCTTATTTCCCCTTTACAGAAGAAGAAACAGTGTCAGAGAGATTATATGACCTGCTTAAGGCCACCCCATTGGTAAGGGTGGAAAAAAGATTAGAGACAGTGACTCGTTCTGTTTCTAGTACATTCTTTGGGGATGGGCAGGAGAGGCCGAATTTTCTGACAAGTAGGCTAGTTTGTGATTACAGAAATTAGGTTCCATTGGGGTATAAGGAAGTAAATCAAACCCATCTTTGAGAGGATGATACACTCGCCAGTGATCTGCATTTCTTGCTACTGACCCAGACAACTCAGCAGGGTTCGGAGAGCAGAAGGGGCCACAGGCATCAGAAGAACAAAAATCATTTTATTACAAACAACAAAAATAGTATAGTTTTCACTTATCAAGCAGCTACTATGTGCTCAACAAAACTTCTTACAAATATTGTTTTTAATGCCCAACTTACCCACTGAAGCAGGAATAATTTAGTTTACAGACCAGGACACAGAGATTGAGAGCACCTAAATTATCTTTTCATTATTTCAAAATGATTGACCAACACTTCCCCAGTCAGACATGCTGTTATGTTGTCTAAAGTCTTTCGAAATGGAGCCTAGTTTGCCACACCAGTGAGTCTATACCCCACTGAATTTGCCTTAGACTTACTTAGAATTTGCCCCACTGAAAATGCCCAGAATTACTCCAAGTGTCCTGCTACACCTGGCAGATCAGTGCTTTCTGGGGGCGAGAACTCTGAGAGAACATAGGCTTATGGAAGGGAGATTATGGATCCACACCAAGCATTGCCCAACAGAATGGAGAGAGAAAGTGGGAGAGAGGACCTGGCCTTCTTTGAGGCTGCTAGAGTAAGGAAATCCTAGAGAGGAACCCCAAGCCTGGTGGCACAATTTAAATCAGAGAGTCAGAATCTCTCCTGGTGAGAGACCAGTACCAGATTTTGTTATCCCAACCTGTTTTGGACCAATACTTGTAGAAAACACAATAGAAAGAAATTACTCTTAATTTCTATACTTATCTCACAAAGGACCACTAAAAATTATTTATGTTCTGGTTGGCCTGTGGATCACATTTTGGCTAGTACTGGTTCATAGATTTTCAACAGAATAAAAATATTACTACCATATTTGCATTATTTTAGTACAGTAGTTATAAAAGGTATGAATTCACACATGCCATAGGTGATAGGACCAGGACTGAGACATAAGTTTTAATACGGTGAACAATTTCTTTAACTCTGTTAGTGCATTTCTGGGAAGGTAGAATCTCCTTTAACGACAGCATCAAACGTCTATCCTTAAGCACTTAAGGACTTTAGGCTTGGGTTATCAAACCCCAGTGACCTCCAATGATCCCGTGAGGCCCTGCCCACTCAGTTATGTCTTACTCCTTTTCACATGTGTGAAATGCCATGGTGATTAATACAACACAATTTAGATAACAGCTCTAAAGGATTTATCTTAGCTGTTTGATCCTCTCACTCCCATTCAATCAGTACTGAAAGCACAGCTGCTATTCTGGGGGAGAAACAACAAAAACTTGACATTGAAGTCTTTTCCCTTCAAGTCTTTGATAACCACTTCTTCACACAGACCTTCAAGGAGATACAGCATGCTACTGTCTTTCTTGAGGCTCATTGTTGGTGCTGTGCAGTCCACCAACTGGGAAGCAGCTCCTTTTCTTCCTAGACCTTAGGTATTCTATGTGTGAAAAGCAATGCCTCATTTATTCATTTTGCAACATTCAGGGTGCCGGGCTCTGGCTTGGGCAGCAGGGAAGGTGCCTCTCTCCTCAGGACGCTTGGGAGGAGGTGTGTGGAGGGTTCAGTCAGAGCCACTGTTCATACCAAGCCTCTCTCCTAATAATGTAAGATGTGTGAGCAGGTAGCTGGATTTCTGCCCATCATGTACCTGAGCCCTGAACCAGCTCTTCCAGTTCTTCTTGGGACTGGGCCTGTGTGGACTTTGGTTTACTGTGAGAACTGAGCTTAGTGCACAGAAATGGTGATAAGAGAAATTTAAATGACTTACGAACTTTGCCCAGGTTCCCAGGCAGAAGAGCATGGGTCTGTATGCTGGCTTCCTCGGCACACACTCAGAGGATCTCAGGGTGATGAGGCTGGCTGTGCCACCCACAGTTGCAGGGATACAACTGCAAAGGACAATGGCCTTTGACAAAGGCAGTGGCAGCTTGTGTACCCAAGGTGATAAGGATTTAGATTTTTGCACTGCCTTGACCCACATATCTTGTGTCTGTAGCGTGTGGCTGCATAGATAATTTTTAAGGAAAAATGGGCTTTTGTTTTTTTTCTAGTGATCTTTGGAGACAGATAAAATTTTGCACTTTTTTCATTTTGGGAAAGTACTGGAGACCAATGCATCTCAAACTTTAATGTACATGTGAATAGCTTAGGGATCTGACAAAATACAGACTAGGTCCAGTAGGGCTGGGGCAGTATCTGAGATTCTGTGTTCACTATAAATTCCTTCCCAAGGGACAGGCTATACTTCAAGTAGCAAAGACCTTAAAAGCCCTGGGTGGCCTGGGACAAGTCCTTGGGAGGCCTGGGACGAGTCTAATCTGACTTTTGGAAGGCATCAACCCCTGTTTCAGTCACCCCATCATTTGGAGTGGTGGTGTCTTCTCTCAGGGTTCCTGTGTAGTCTTGGGAGATACTGCTGGATGGTATATTTTGGTGTGTTTAACCATTTAAAAAAAAAATCTTTGTTGCGCTGCTGAGAACATCTTCTTTAGGCCAAAATGACAGCAGTATCTGTCATGCCCACTCAAGGACCGCTCAATCCCCTCATAAATTATCAGAATGCACTGCCTTGACCCACATATCTTGTGTCTGTAGCATATGGCTGGGGGTAGTTCCCTGCTGCAAATTCTAATGAAGAGAGATTTGCCATCCAGTCACGAAATGATGAGCTCATATGTTATGTTTAGTGAGTTGATAATGCAGCAGCCTTTTAAAGATGAAGAGATTACAGCGTGTATATACGTAAAAGGAACTAAATCCATCAATTATTTTCTGGGCATTGAATTCAACTATCATCAAATATAGCTTGTCCTTTGAGCCTCTTAGATTAAACCATTACAGAAATTTAAAAACAAATTCCATTTTGACGTTTTATCTCTTTTGAGCTACAGCACATGGTTTCTCTTAGAAAGGAAGTAAAAACTCAAAGCTCCCTCAAAATTAAACTCAAAATGATCTCAGGAGAATGGAGGCTCATGTCACAATGAGTGCTGATAAGATGCAGTCCCTCCCGCCATGCGCTACATCCCAGGCCACTTTTCTACCCAACTTGCTGAGCTGATGGTTGTAGTTTTTAATGAAAAGATCATCATGTAACATAGACCCAACTGATCTTCTAGTTATTTTGGGTGGATTAGAAGAATGGCTCACTTAATGTCTCCAATGTCTTCCTTTATTTTATTTATTATTTTATATTTATTTTCACATTCCATCCCTAAAACATTTCATGGATCTGTCAGCAACTTTGATTGAAGCAGAAATTAATTTTAACTGATACGCTGATGAGGGCTTGGAAGGGTCTTTGCTCTAAGAGGGTTTTGTTGTAGTGGTATTTATCTTAATCGGATTTGGCTGGTGTGCTTTCCACTCATGGGATTTTAGAAAGAAAAAGAATCTAATCAACTTAGAAGTCATCTAGTCCAGCCATCCCATTTCCTGAAGAGGAAGCAGCTCAGGGGTTTACTCAAGGTCACATGGGCCTATCTGTGAATCAGTCCTGGGCTCTCCCCAGTCTCCCATCATGCCTTTCTGTGTTGATTTCTGGATGTGATTTGGTGGCTTGGAGGCCTGAGGAATCAGGTCACCCACTATTCCTGGTGAGAGCAGGGCATTCCCAAGCCACTTACTGCACTGCCACACTCACCAGAACCTGCCTCAGGCAGAGCCACACGAGATACTGAATGCACCAGGGGGACAAGGTGGCTCAGTAGGATCCCAGACTCTGCAGCCAGTGGCCTGGCTGGAACCCTATCTTGCTTTATGTGAGCTATGTGATTTTGTGCAAGTCACTGAACCCCTTTGTGCCTCAGTTTCCTTAGATATAGAAAAAGGGCCTTCCTCACTGGGTGGGTAGGACCATTGGAAATATGTACAAAGCAATTAGAGCAAGCAGTCAGGGGCATTATATGTGTTTTAGGAGGGTTTGCAAACAAGATATTGAGTTGTGAAATCAATGTTTTGAGTCATAAATAGCATTAGAAAAATGGCATGTATTAGAGTAAAACGGAGCATATTAGAGCACACTGTGACTATGCAGGGTATTGGCGGGTATCCCACACGTGTGTGTATGTCTGTGATGGCTCACAGTGTAAAATGCCTTTCTCACTGTGGGTTGTGGTTACAAAAGCTTGGAAGACCCTGCTCTTGGGGCTGGAGTGAGCAAATCCACTTTTCTAAGCACTGACCCATGGGATGAATGAGGCCATGATGAACTAAAGGCACAAGGTGAGCTCTGGCTGAATCTGAAATGTGCTTCCTTTGCAGAGGGAGACCAAGGGGCAGTTTCTGATCGACCACATCTGCAACCACTACAGCTTGCTGGAGAAGGACTACTTTGGCATTCGCTATGTGGACCCAGAGAAGCAAAGGGTAAGAGCCGACTTCTGTCCATAGCCATTCCAGACTGTTGCTGTGGGGTCATCTCTGAACCCGTGTGACACTCTAGTTCTCATGGATTAGTGGCTGCGTGAAACTGTGTGAGTAGGAGAGGCCGGCCCACTGGACCGTGTGCAGCAGGAGAAGGGAAGTTACTGAGGCCTTTCTGGAAGGCTGCTCCTGTCTGGTTAGGAGAGAGAACATCCCTGTGCCCTTCAAACCCAGTGTTTGCTAAAGTTCCCCTGATGGTGGCTAAATACAACCTCAGTAGAGAGAAAATCCACTCCCCGCTCCACATCCCTACTACAAAGAGCTATTGGTAGAGAGGGGAGTGGGGACGTGGGTAATTAATGGATTTAGGATTTCTTTTTGGAGGGAGGAAAATATTTGAAACTTGATTGACAGGGTGGCTGCACATTGTGAATGTGCTAACTATCACTGAAATGTAGATTTTGAGATGGTTAGTTTTATATTATATGGGTTTTACTTCATTTCTTTAAAAAGCATTTACCATACCATGGAATATACTATTCAGCCATAAAAAGATGGAGACTTTGCATCTTTTGTATTTACCTGGATATATTTAGAAAACATTCTCTTAAGTAAAGTAGCTCAAAAATGGAAAATCAAGCATCCTATGTACTCAGAACTACTAGTAGATCAACAGTTATAGGCCTACAGAAGAGAACCTGTAATTAAATTCAAGATGGATGGGGGGAGGGGGTTTGTAAGTTCCCCCTCTTCAGGCACAATGGAGGGTATACAGCACAGTTCCTGGGTGAAGGGCTCAACCACAACTCATACTTGACTTTTAACCCTTCATCTGTCAAAAGCATTTTTTTAAATTTCGAATGCCTATGATTAGGTTACATTGTTTGTGTCTGTAAAGTCAAGTATGAGTTGTGGTTGAGCCCTTCACCGTCACTTGAGATGCTGCTCCTTGGGCGCTCTAAACTCGATGGCTCCCACTCTGTTTCTGTTCCTGGACATACTTGCCCTGCTTATATCTCTCTGGTGGTAGATAAGTATGAGCAGGGGAGTCTTTCCTTTTGAGCTGGGGTCCAGCTGTGGCATGTGCTGGACTCAGTAATGTGTATCACTCACATCCAAAAGGCCCCTGAGAGTCTCCACTCCAGCTCCGGTTGTTTTCCGGTCCTGCAAACTTGCTGTAGGTCCCAGGGGGCTCTGTCCCCACTCAGTTCTCTGTTGCCTACAAGCTGGACTATATGTGAAGGGGGTCCCAAGGGGGTAGCCCAGGAGGGGACAGGACCCCTCTGCCTCTGTTATTTAATCTCGTCCTCTCCAGCATCCCTGGTCTTCTTCTCAGCTCATTTTTCCTCCCTGCAACCCAGCCTGGCTCTTAGTTTAGTCTTTACTGACCCACTATCATGAGGAGAGGCTCACAGAGTATATTTTTATAAAGGAGGAGAATATTTAAGGAACATACTAGTTTTCTTTTGAAATATAATCTTACTTAGCTCCTAGAGTCCTAGGGCACCCAAACTCACCTGGCCCTGAAACAAAATCACCTTAGCTATTTGGTCCAGAACTCCTAAATCAGAATCCTTGGGGCTAAAGCCAAGAACGTGTATTTTAACTTGTTCGTATTCTAGTTTTGATGTGGCTAACCCAGGTTTAGTCGGGGACCATGACATAAGACATTCACAGACATAAGTTCTCATGGCCTGTGCAGGTACTATGTGTACATGGAGAGGGAAATGGGCTCAAAGAACCTGTTCATTGCCCAAGGTAAGTAAGTGATGGAGAGAGCATCTGAGTTTAGAATCAAAGTCCCTGTGAGCCAGATCAACTCTGTGGACTGTATTAGTCCTCTAACCACCAAAGAAAATGGGGTTATCTTTGCGCAAAATTTCATCCTACATTATAAACAGCTGAGATGCACCAGTCATTCTATCTGCTATTAGCTGAGCACCCATCACATCCCGGGAATTTTCCTCATTTCAGTCTTTAGTTTTCTCCAAAACCCTGCGAGGAAAGGAGAAACTTGGGCACAGGTGGGCACCCATGGCTTGCCTAGGGCCATGTGCCTAATAATAGAGGCAGGGCAGGCTTTGAACTCTTTCCATTCTATCTCTCAAGTGAATAATAGAATTATAGCCTGAATCTTTTCTGTAAAGGGCCAGATAGAAAATATTTTCAGCTTTGTGGCTCAGACAGTTTCTGCTGCAGTTACTTCTGCTCTTCTAGTGGAGAGCAGCCATGGACAGGCCTAAATGAGTGGATGGTTCCACTAAAACTTGGTTTTTCTTTTTTTTTTTGAGACGGAGCCTCAAGCTATCCCCCTGGGTAGAGCGCCATGTCATCACAGCTCACAGCAACCTCCAACTCCTGGGCTCAAGCGAGTCTCCTGCCTCTGCCTCCCAAGTAGCTGGGACTACAGGCGCCCGCCACAATGCCCGGCCATTTTTTGGTTGCAGCCATCATTGTTGTTTGGCGGGCCCAGGCTGGGGATTCGAACCTGCCACCTTAGGTGTATGTGGCTGGCGCCTTAGCCGCTTGAGCCACAGGCGCCGAGCCAAAAAACTTGGTTTTTCCTTACTGCCTACTACAAAACAGGCAGTTGGCCATATTTTGCTGACCTCGGTCTAGACAATAGTTGGAAACCACTTAATGCATGAGCCTTTTTCATTCTCTTAACCCTCCCATTGGAGAGATATTGGATACAGTATTAAGACAAGCCTTTAGAATTGGAATCAGATGGGGGCAAGACACAATTATAAGAGGGACTTTACCTAACAAATGCAATCAACGTGAGCTGGTTTCTTGTACCCTCAACGAATCCCCAACAATAAAAAAAATAAAAAAGAATTGGAATCAGAGTTACCAATATGAGCCCATGGGTTTTAAAAATTATATCACAGATAAATACATGAGTAAATATAGGGGTGTGTGTGTACGCATCTGCTAGTAGAGTGGTCCCCAGCCTTTTTGGTGCCAGGGACTGGTTTCATGGAAGACAACTTTAACACAGATTTGCAGGAGGGGGTGAGACTAGAAGGGGAGGGGAAGGTTTGGGGATGATTCAAGTACACTGTATCTCCCCCTCAGATCATCAGGCATTAGAGTCTTTAAGGAGCACGTGACCTAGATTCTGCCCAAGTGCAGTTTTCAGTGGGGTTTTTGCTCTACGGAGAACCTAATGCCCCCACTGATCTGACAGGAGGTGGAGGTCAGGTGACAATGTGAGCAATGGGAGTGGCTATACATACATCCAGTTAAAAACAGGGTGGGGGGGACTGTCAAGGACATGTGAAAACAAACTGTCTCTGACCCCAAACCCCCCATTGCTATGTGACTGTTTTGAGTTTTCTGGCTCACCCTCAGGCAGCCACAGTTCCTGACAGGCCACAGGCCTGGGGGGTGGGGACTGCAGTGCCAGTACACCGACACTTATTTCCACATTCTACACTGAGAGGACCTTAGAAGCAACAATACTGCAGTAGCAAGGAGCACACACAGGTCTTGGTTTCCAAATACCGCTTTCCAATACAAAGAACAGAACTCCTTACAGAAATGGCTGATTCTAGGACTGGGATAGGGGAAATCACAGGATGAGCCTGGAATGGTACCAGAATTGCTCAAAAAAAAAAAAAAAAAAAGGATAAGGGATTAGGAAAGGCAAAGAGCCAACCCAAAAGACCTGCCAATGGCCAAATTGGAATTTGTTTCTGGAACGACAGAAACAAATAACAATATTGGCTTATAACCCACAGAGTAAATAACCATGAGTCTACACTGATGTAAATAATTAATGAATAAATAAAAAGGAGAGATGAGGCAGCTCTTCCTTATAGAATAATTTCAATTAATAAATGTAGAAGGAATGAGGAAATAGAAAAACCATCCCTAGAACAACATGATGATAATTTGCAGAGGAGAGCTAGTGATGAATGCTAAAATCAGTGAGCAAAAGTTGGAGGAGATACTGGATACTTGAATAGTCTCAATGTACTCTCTCCCTCCCAAGGTCAATTTTCAATTATCAAGGGAGAAATAATAATTTTATAGTGGGGAAACCTAGGAGGCACCACTTTAAGCAAGAGACGAAGGTTAATCGCCGGGCTGGAGACATCTCAGCGTCATGCGCCTCCTGAGCAGACGTACCGGGAAGGGCACGTGGTCTTCGTGGCCTTCTTCCCAGTGCTGAGTACCATCAATCTTATCTTGAGAAAACACGAGACAAACCCGCATGAGGGGCATTCTCCAAAATAACTTACCAATGTTCTTCAAAAGTGTTGAGGTCATGAAAGACAAGGAAAGACTGGACAACTGTCACAGATGGGAGAGACACGTCTGCTCAAGGCAATGTGGGATCCTGAATTGGTTTCCAGAACAGAGAGAAGTGTGGTAATGGGAAAACGGGGTGAAATCCAGTGGAGTTTAGTTGATACCATTGTGCTAATACTGGTTTCTTATTTTGGTAATTGTGCTGTGGTTATACGAGATGCTTACATGAGGAGATGAGCAGGTTATAAAAGGTTATAACTTTTGGTAACTTCTTTATACATCTACAGTTATCTTTTAAGTTTAAAAAGAGAGTCTTTAGGTTGATGTGCTTGGTTGTTCCTGATATCTTGACTTGATTTAGCTTAATTTTTAATGTCCATGCTTGAATGAGTAGTAGTTTAGAGGTAAAAGTGGGGGCTCCAAAAACAAAACTGTCTCATCTGATGTAGCCACTACATCGATTAAAAGGGTGCTTGAATACTCCTGTTTTATTTTTCCCCCTCTCTTCACCATACAGCTCTTACAACCTTTCAGTTTTGCTTTCACATGCGTTGTAGAGTAGTGGTTGCACTCAACCATAAGAACTTCAGACTCCAAGAGACATGAATTAAAACCTATCTCTGCTGGTTGGTAAACTCTGTGAACTTGGCCAAGTGATTTTTGCCTAAGTCTCTGTGCAGATGGATAAAGTAGATAATAACACCTATATGAGAATCTGTGATAAGGTATACAGACGCTTGATACATATGTACCCTGAGTACATGGTATGTATATTTTACTTTAGTTTTTGTTATTATTACTCTTCCTATTATTATGCATTGGCTAGGTCAGGTGAGGCAGCGGCATGAGGAAATCCAGACATGATTAGCACCTCTGAAATTTCATTTGAAGGTGAGGAGACTGTTGTTGTAATCTTTGGAGAGAGAAGGCAGAAAGTGAGCCTGGGATAATTCAAAAAATGGACACAAAAGTACAAAGACATGCTGGTATGGGAGTTTTAGGCAGTGATTAACAGAGTCTCACTTTATTGCCCTCGGTAAAGTGCTGTACCATCACAGCTCACAGCAACCTCCAACTCCTGGGCTTAGGCAATTCTCCTGCCTCAGCCTCCCGAGTAGCTGGGACTACAGGTGCTTGCCACAATGCCCAGCTATTTTTGTTGTTGTTGTTGTTGCAGTTTGGCTGGGGCCGGGTTCGAACCCACCACCCTTGGTATAAGGGGCCAGTACCCTACCCACTGAGCCACAGGTTGCCACCCCCTATATTTTTTCTTAATGGCAAATAAAACCTATGAGTTATTTGGCTAGAAAGTTAATCAGCAGAGGAAACCAAGTGAGTTGGATAAGCTGGAGTGGAACTTACCTCTGCTGTGGGGGATGGTGGTTTGCCTATAACTCTTCACAACTCGGTTTACAGTAAACCATCACGGAATATTAAATATTTAGCACTATTGCATTTGGAACACCATCTGTTTGACAAGATGTCTCATGCCCCAGAGGCTCTGAAAGTGGGAGAGACTGAGTCAGGAAATGGTGACTATCTTTTGCTATTTTTAATGGCAAGGGCCCAGAATTTCCATTATTATTATTTTTAAATTTGATACAGGGAGGGATAGATTGAATACTGGTCCATAAAAATTCCCTGAGTTTCTGTCGTATTTGTCCTCTGAGGAGCTCATATTATTTTAGTTGCTTAAGGTTAGGGAAATTGTGGGTGGAATCCTCCCCATTTTATCACTAGAGAATCCTTGGGCAATGATGAGTTTCGAAGTCTTGGGAGAAATCATTCTGGGAAAAAAAGGTAGTATTTGGTTTAAGTCCAGAGTTTTCTTTTTTATTTTTTTTTCTTTGTGTGAGTTTTCTTTTTTAAAACTCTACTTCTCTTCAGGTATTTGGGTACTTTCCCTTTGGAAAGATGAAATTTTGAAATTATTGGAGTATTTTATTACTTGTGTTTCTGTGGCTGTGGTTTGAGATGTCCATCATCCTGGATTTTCCCCTCTTGCTCTTCTACTACTTTCTTTTTCCCAGCCCCAGACAAGGAAGTCACCCCCAGCACCTTAGAGCTAAAGCACCCCAGTCCCAGCCCAGCCAGAGGAAGAATTATATCAGTACTTGTTTACAGGTGGTTGGTTTACAGTCTGGAGGGAGGTTGTCCTCGGAGCTGTTCATTTTAACTTCCTCATTTCTAAGCATCTGTTTAATCCATTTGCATCGGTGCTGTTGACTTTTCTAGCATAAGGATGTTTTGACTCCTACCCAAAGACAAGAGATTCATTTTGGAAATTCCCATTTCTGGGGTACGCTCCTCAAGTGCCCAGTGCTGGCACACAGGGCGTGGTGTGTCTTGTTTCCTCTGGACACCAGAGGGGTCCACGTGCTTTCTGACAGGAGGACGAGCTGGAAAACCACGGATGCAAGGGCACTCTGAGTCCCCCCTTCCTCACGTCCCCCCACATAACTGTAGGCCTGAGGTTTTTATATTGTAGCCAGAAAGAACTAGTGAGCCTGTCAGTGAATTTCCTTAGTAATAGGAAAAGACCTTGCCTATGTCAGAGCAATTTGCTTTTTCTAGAGGCACCTTGGGGAGGACAGGGAATGGGATCAAAACTGGCCCAATGATTTGAGGTTTCACTCTGGGGATGGTGCCAGGAAGCCAGACAGCATTATGTCCCACCAGCTGCTCCTGCCGTTGAAAGGCTGCTTCCTGCTCCTCGGGGTAATCGCTTCACAGATGCTCGAAACTGCGAGCGAGAGTGGTACCCAAGATTTAGGGCAGCCCTGTACTGAAGAGAAGGGTCGGACTGCTGCTTGTAGTCACCAGTCATGAATTAGTGTAATGGTCCTCTTTTGTTTTTAAAGTCTTTTTTTAAAAAAAATTAAATCATAGCTATGCACATTAATGCAATTATGGGGTACAATTTGAAATACTTTATCAAACTGGTTAACATAGTCTTCACCGCATTTTCTTAGATATTGTGTTAAGACATTTATATTCTACGCTTGGTACCCTTGTAAAATTCACCATAGGTGTGGTTGTACCAATTACCCTCCCTCCACCCATCCTCCCCCCTCTCCTCCCCTCCCCCTCCTCTTTCCCCTTCATCTTGGACTGTAGTTGGGTTATAGCATTCATAATGTGGGTTTTTATAAATTGGTTTCATAGCAGGGCTGAGTACATTGGATACTTTTTCTTCCATTCTTGAGATACTTTGCTAAGAAGAATATGTTCCAGCTCTATCCATGTAAACATGTTTTTAAAGTTTTTAAGCCACAAAGGCATTAATAATCAAGGCTTCCAGGTACCCCAAGTGCAGGGGGAGTAGGGGAGACAGGTTCAAGTAACTTGGGTTTGTGGGAAAGGACTTTGAGCACTCAGGTTACAAGGAATACAATACTATCATAAGAGTTTTCAAATTGCATATTGTCTAATGGTTCAATTGTGGCCCAAATTATGAACCCTAACAGATTTGGGGAAATTGTCAGATTCCTTCAGCAGAAAGCAAAGCTTGGTCTTTAACAAAATGCATTCTAATAATTGACTCTGTCTACATGTAGTATCCTCTCCTAGGACAGGAAAGGTAAAGGCTCTAATCTAGAAGTCACCCGGAAAACTGGGATGCCATAATTTAGTCGGGAGAAGGGAAAACATAAGAACTGGTTATCTTGTGTGAGACAGAAGACAGGGGCTGGGAAAAGTCATTTTATCCTTTTTTGAGTCAGAAAAAAGATGAGGATATCCAAGGTAGGAAGTTTTTCCTCTGTTGGTGGTAGGAATAGCTGGGGAAGGAATCAATTAGGGAGATAAGGCTTAATGTGATAATCAGACAGAGAAGTACTCACCAGAGGCTTCCAGAAGGCAAAGACGTTAGAGCCAAACAGAGACCAGCAGGTTTGGAAGTTTCAAAGTAGCTTTGAAGATAACTTTTAAGTCAAGCTGGGAAGAAGGGAAGAGTGTTTCTAGTATGAATACTTGGAGAATTAAAAACAGTATAGGTTATGAAATGTCAATTTAGTTTTCTCTTTCATTCAGGCTCCCACAGATTTCTTCCAAGTTCAGTAGAATTATATGTTACCTGCATGGAGGGTCATAATTAGGAGCTAGTGTTTAAGGTATCTATTGCTATATGACAGAACCCAGAGAAGTTAGTGGCTTAAAACAATGTAATTTTATTATTTCACAGGAGTTTGAGTAGGGCACAGCTGGGTGATTCTTGTGCCTCACGTGGGATTGACTGAATGTCTGGGTCACTCAGTGATGCTCCGTAGCAAGTCCTGTCTAGAGGGTTCAAGACATCTTCACTCAACTGTCTGGTACATTGATGGGGATTGGGGCCTCAGAGGCCCTTCCTTCTGTGTGTAATATCCAGGCTTCTCCAGACGGCCTCTCAGCAGGTGCTTGGACTTCTTACTTGGCTGCTTAGAGTTCCAAGTGTATGTGGAGCTACTTGCCATATAAATTGTTCAGGAAAGAGAGCAGGTTTTGAGGGAAAGGTGATACCTTTTGAACATGTTGAGTTTGGAATGTCTGAGAGATGTTGAGGTGGAGATGTTTGGTGTGTAGTTGAAAGTATGAGTCTGAAACTTCATGAAGAAGTTTAGGTCACAGACAGGGATTTTGGAGCCAGTGAGGTCCTATATTACTTCAAGGCCCTAGGAATAGGTTGCAAACCCACAAAAAGGGACTGGCAAGGAATAGATGGAGCAAACAGAATAGAAGGTGCAGAGAGACACATATGGCAGGAAGGATAGTTCAAGACTTAGGAGGGAATGAGCCACAGTTTCAAAAAGGGAGGGGGAATGGGGGGCATCATTCCTCAAATGTGAAGAGCTTTGACATAAGGAAAAAAGAGTCAAGTTTTGTCTCCTCCACTTGCTGGTTGTATAACTTGGAGCAAGTTTCTTAGACTCTCCCTGCCTTAATTTCTTTATCTATAACATGGGGATAATAATACTACTTATCCATAGATAAGTTGTTGTTTAAATGAATTAATCTATGACTTATATAACTGATCTTTTTACTGTTCTATGCTGTAATGAGTTTGAAAAGGTTGGAGGTCTAACAACTGATGAGCAGTTTGGTTGTTGTTAAATTTCTATGGTATGAGAGCAAATGCTACCTAGTGGTCAATTCCATTGTAAGGAGCTTGAAGGGATCTCCTAATTTCACTTTTGATTACATTTTAATATGCTTATGAGCTTTAAATAGTAACAAGTGTTTTTATAACATTGTATTTGCTGACCATGACTTTTTTCTTTGAGTGGACATTCAAGATTTCTTGGAAGTAGAGTAGATCACAGCATCTCCTGTTCATTTACTTATTTTCTGTGGCTGCTTTCATGCTTCCACAGCAGAGCTGAGTAGTTGTGACAGAGAATGGACAGATCACAAGGCCTAAAATATTTACTCTCTGGTCCTTTACAAAAAGATTAAAATTGCTAACTCCTGTTAGAGAGAATTGACGTCAGCAAAGGGGATGGAAGTTGCTGGATGAGCCACCGCGTCTGCTTTCTTAGACCCTCCTCCGTTTTGTACAGCATTTCCTCTTCTGGCTGTTACTTCTCTTTTGCCCATCTCTGAGACGCTAGAATACAAAAGCTGTTACAGCTGAAGGAGCGAAGAACACCACCCTGAAGCAATGAAGGTTTTCTTACTTGGATTGACTTCTGAACAGACACTTTTGTAGTGTTCTTGATCTCCAGATTTGTTGTTATTGTTGCTGCTGTAGCATAGTTTTTATTGAAATTGGAGTGGAAACCATCGTCACTGGTAACTGAATAGCTAGGGCCTAACTGTTACCTTATAGTTTGGAGCGCTGTAAAAGCTGCATTGATCCAATGACATTCTTTCTCCCCAGCAGAGGCCAGAGGGCCTGGAAATGGTATGAATTGGCTACAGGATGCAGGAACTGAGTTTCTCTGGGGCTTTGTCCAGGTGGATGTGAGAATCAGGCCATCTTTTTAGGGACACCATGGGAAATGGTCAGTTTTGGGATCTAGTTACAACTGAGGGGACAAACAATCTCCTGTTTGGGGAGGCACATTCATTCTTTTTTAAAGCCCCATGGGTTAACACATTTCTCTGAGCTACAAATTACTCTTGTTTCAGGCACCAAGGGTTTTGAGGAAGATAACAGAGAAGTGTGTGATTTATTCTGTAATCACAGGCTGAATCAATTTCATCAGAAGCCAAACATTTGGTGATAACTAAATGTTATATAGTTTACTTTTGGAAGTGATTTTTTTTCTTTTTTGGTTTCAGAAGCTACCAAATTAAAAATCAATCTACTTAGTCACAAATAACTACCTTACGCCAACCTTTTTTTTCCCCAAAGAAGTAAAAATGAGAATGTGTTAATGATGCCCATCATCTCTATGATCTCTCAGGGCTAAGCACAGCCGGACCTAGTGAAATGAAAAAGAAAGAAACATTTGTTGGCGATGTCCTCATCCTTCAGATTCATAGATTGTGGACTGCTAGAGCTGACAGAATCTTAGGGGTTCTGGAATCTGCCTTCCTCCCTCTCTGCCAAGATTACAGATAAGGAAATCAGGACATAAAAGCCGTAGGGATCTCTGTTTTCACCTCCTTTGTGTGGCTTCCTCCTCCTCCTCTTTTTCCTCAAGTTGTTCTCAATCAAAATAAATTTGTTCTAAGAAAGAGCTTGAAATATGAAGAGAGTAGATTTCTAATACTGAAAACCCCCTTAAATTGGGATCTTACCTAGGGGCATTGCAGGTTACCAGGGTTTAAGCTTTAGGCAACAGGATTAAGCCTCCAAGGGAAGGATTTTACGTACTGTGGAGGAACTTCCTGGTGGACAGTTAGGGAGGCTGCCTTAGGTCTAGTTTTGAGAAACAGATCTTGAGATGACATTTCCAGTATAAGTGACTTATCAGGAAGTGTTTCTAGGAACAATCTTGTAGGAGAGTAGAGAATTGAGACAGAAAGGGAAGAAGACCAAGCCAGTGTGGAGTGTAGGGCAAAGTCGTGCAGAGGGTGACCTGGGCTTGATCTCACAGGGAAGTTCTGGAATCAATATAAGTCATGCCTTAGAGTGTCCCATCCGAGAGGTGAGAGAGCAGAAGTATTTATACCCCTACATCTGTCAGTCATGAATTAAGAGCTATGCTGGCCTGTAGAGGTCAGGATGGGGTAGCGGGGCTTAGTACTCTACCCTGCAATGGAGTCCCATAAACTGAGGGAAGCCTTTCTGCAAAGAGCTGGGCTGCTGAGCCCTGACAGTAGTCACTGCAGATCCCTTCCTGTTGCCTTCAAATCATTCTAAGAGAAGCATCCTCTGGTTCATCTTACTTCCGAAGTTCATTTTGTAGACAACAATGGGGCTTTAGTTTCCTTAGCATTTGGAATTTTTTATTCTAGATGGGAGTTGAGCAAATGCAGGATTCAGCTACAGTTAATCTGCCACAAATTTGGATATTTGATTGCCACATCTTCCCTTCTGCCTAACTTAGGGAATATCAGTTTCTAGTGAGGAAGCAGACTTCTAAAAATTGCAATAAAATCCAGGTAGCAATTCGAAGAAAAATAACAATGCGGTACATGTTCTAAGCCTTATATCTAATTACAAACCATACCACGTCATGGGTATTTTCCACATAAGTGCAATCCATCTGTCCATCCAGTAGTAGTGAGTGTTACTAGTGTAACCCAGATTTCATTTCATTGGTCAACTACTTGGAAGAATCAGAAAAGGGGGGAGAGAGAAGAAAGGGAGGAAGAAAGAGGCAAAAGGCTAACAGCTGGTATCGCAACTACACGGATAAATAATCTCTGCATGGCAAGCAGAAGGGAAGGTGAGATGGGGAGTGGAGGAGGAGAGAAAGACAAAGTTGGATTCACCGAGAGCTGCCATTGCTCAAACGGAGGGGTCTCTCTCAGCGAGTGTGAAGATGCTAATGGCTGGTATTTACTGGGCCTTCTCTATGCCCCAAGCTCTGTTCAAGCTCTCTTCTGAGGCCTTCTTCATGAATTAACCTACTGAGACCTCGCGATGATGCTGTAAGGGCAGACGTGGAGGCACTTGTTTGAGGTTACACAGCTAGTCAGTGTAGGGGCTGAGATTTGAACCCAGGCCTGCTGGCTCGTCATTCTGATCACAGTGTTGATCCTGGCATCTGGCTGGATTCGGTATCCCTGTCATGTATGGAATTCTCAAGTCTATACATGAACTCTACCTTCATCTTTTGAGTAGGGCTTAGCCACCTTCTTTTTTTAAAAGAGATTTTTAATTATGCATATAATGCACCCATGCATTTTCAAAAGGTTAAAGTGGGAACACGGTTTTCACCAGCACAGGAGGCACTAGAGGCTGAGTGCGAGCGGGGCTGCAGAAAAAAGATCTTGTTTGCTGTTGGGGAATGGATTGGAAAAGAGGAAGAAGTGGGAGATCGTGCAGGAAACTGTTGCAGAAGCCCAGGAGGCTGCAGAGGGGAGCACCATGGAAAAGCAGCCCAGGACAGCAGGAAGAGCCTGGCCCAGGGAGGTGCCCCCAGTGGTCAGGCTGCTGCTGGCCATGGCCCTCCTGAACATGCTGCTCCACCCTTCCCAGGCTGGGTCTTCCTCTCCCCACAGCATTACTCGGGGAACCCTGGACACTGTCCTCATGGCCACTTCAAGAGAGGACAGAAGAAAAACTTCTCACTGTGGCTGTCCGGCAAGCAGCTGAGAACAGAAGTGAGGTAGCTGACGCGTGTCAGGGAAGGTGCTATCAAGAGGATTTTGCTGTCTGAGCGGAAGAAACACAAAGTCGCTCTCTCTCACGCCCATAGGGATGCTGGAATCCCTGTAGAGCAAACATTTTGTCACGCTGCTTGGCTGCTGTGAGGATGACAACACTATTCCTACCGAGCATCACTTGTTAGGCTCCTTGAGCAACCTGGAGGAGATACTGAATCTCTCCACGTTCCACACATGAACACATGGGAGCCTGACTGCAGCTGGCCAGGGACTACTCAGGGTCATCAGCTACCGGCACTGCAGCCCCCCTGGCCCTCTGGTCATGGTGCGACACCAGTGACCTGCCCAAGATGCTCTCCTGGTATCTGCTGACCAGTAACTTCAGTACTGACCTGGATGCCTTGCCCCTGGTGAACTACAGCTCTGGGATACTTGTGGAGTGTGGCCAGAGGGAGCTGCCTGGGGATTTTGTGGCGCTGGAGCAACTGTGGCCCTTTGGAGAGGTCTTGTCTTTTCACGATGATCACATGCCCTCATGTGACGAGAGGATTGACATCTGGAAGATCCCAGATGTCCCCAGTTCCCTTTGGGGGCATGTTGAAAGGAGCAACATGGTTCGATTCTATTCCCTTGATATTCATAAGGCCTGTAAAGGCCAGACTGCTGCAGAAAGACCTGCTGCTCAGGACCTCCTGGACGCCAGGCTTTAAATTCACTCACAGCTACACCATGATGACTCAGATAAGAGAAATGCTTCAAAAACCGGTCCAGTCTTTGAAGGATGGGATTTAAGGTTCAAATGGAAGTCACAGTAATTCTACCCTGATGGTGACGTTTTTGCCTGAGTTTCATTATTTTTTGCCATTCAGCCATGGGGTTCTTTTTCTTCAGCCACATACACATTTGAGTGTGTTTGCATCTTGTCTACCTGGATGGAAGTTGCTAAGAGCAGCCAGGCCTGATTTAAACCTGGCTTTGCTTCTCTAATACATCTCCATCTTCCTGGTAAAGATGGGGAGGAGCAGTGAATCTAACCAGAATTCAAAGGACGTAACAAAAGTGTAGTCATGAAGAGGCTCCTCTTGCCCCAGTAATTGGATTTACATGTATAAGCTTGCAAGAAACATATATAAAGCAGATATTTCAATGCGAGTACGTGAAAGAAATAGACAGTAGATGTTCAAGGAGCATTTTTTCCTATAATTTTTATAATGTATGGTTCTGACCTAATGGAGGTACAATAACAAGTGTTGGTGAAGATGTGCTAAAATTGGAGCCCTCATCTGTTGCTAGTGGGAATGAACAATGGTACAGCCACTTTGGAAAACAGTCTGGCAGTTCCTCGAAAAGTTAAGAATAGAGTTATCATGTAATACAGCAATTCTGTTCCCAAGAATATATCCAAGAGAATTAAAAGCACATGTCCACACCAAAGGAAAAAAAAATCTGTATTATACCTGATTGTTCATAGTAGCCTTATTCATAATAGACAAAAGGTAAAAATAACCCAAATGTCCATTAACTGATGAACAAAATGTAGTATGTTTACATAATGGACTATTATACACCCTTAAAAGGAATAAAGTTCTGACACATGTTACAACACAGATGAACGTTGAAAACATACACTAAAGAATCCAAACACAAAAGACTACTTATGTACTATTTCATTTATCCAAAAATGTTCAGGTTATGCTGGCTCAGTGGCTCATGCCTATAATCCCAACACTCTGGGAGGCCAGCAAGAGGATCGCTTGAGTTCAGAAGTTCGAGACCAGCCTGAGCAAGAGCAAGACCCTGTCTCTACTAAGACCAGAAAAACTAGCTGGGTATTGTGGCAGGCATCTGTAGTCACAGCTACTCTTAAGGCTGTGGCAAGAGGATTGCTTGTGCTCAAAAGTTTGAGATTGCTGAGAGCTATGATGCCACAGTACTCTACCCAAGGCAACAAAGTGAGACTTAGTCTCAAACAGACAAACAAAATAACCAACCAAACAAACAGAAAAACCAATAAGAAAATTAAAAAATGAAATGTTGAGGATAGAAAAATCCATAGAAATAGAAAGATTAACGTCCGCCAGACTCTGGCAGGGGGTTGAAGTTGAAGGATGGGAAGTGACGGCTCATGGTTACGGGGTTTCTTTTTGGGGTGTTGATAATGTCCTGAAATTATGTAGTTGTGATATCCACACAACTCTGAGTATACCAAGTACCACTGAATTATATCAAAAGGGCAAATTTCATGGTATGAATTATATCTCAATAAAACTATTATTAAAAAAACAAATAAAAAGGTTAAAGTTAAAACACCACAGAAAATATAGAAGTCATAGTTCTCTTTGACCAATACCCCTAACTTTGTGCCCCCACACCTCTTATCCTCTTTCACTGCTATCATTTTAGTGTGTATCAATTTCCAATTTTTAAAAATAAGTTTAGATTCTTATAGGTGCATTCTTTGGATATATAGTAGCGTTTGTACTTTTTGTTAGAAGAGAAGCATATTAATTGTATGATATACTACATAGTAGTGCAAAGCTTTCTAAACTTTCCTGATTTATGGATTTCTTAGTACTTTATTATGTCATGGTGTTCACAGATCGAGAGCACATCTCAAGTTCTATCTAATAAGAGTTAGGTCCAAATAATTTCCTGAATATTTATGTTCTAACAACTTAGTAGCCACTTAAAACATGCACATAAATTGCAAGAAAAACAGTAACTTCAGTTAGTTCTTAAATAACCACAAGTTCTTCATGATTGGAAGTGTGTGCCTATTGGGCATGACTGGGATCCTGTTGGACACCACCATGTTCATTGTCTGTTCCACAATTATTTCTGTGTGGTGCTTGTTTTTTATCATACCAACTGCTGTAAACCCATCTTTGTAAAAAAAAAAAAAAAAGTAGGACATCAAAGGAATATAGCATAATCTAACACTAGGACTGTGTACTCCCCAGAGTTCATAGTTCACATGGTCCTGACAGATGTCTAGTATGGCTGCGTGTCCCTGGGGTGCTTCCCTGTGTAATTAGGAACTAATTGCAGCCATAGTTATATATTTTGCAGTTCATGTTTTTCATTCCACAATGTGCCTGAGAGATCTGTCCTTTACACATAAAGATCTACCTTATATATATAAAAAACCACCCATCCAGAATCATCCAGAATATGAACACATGAAACTGTGGTCCACAGTTTATTTACCCATTTTCTTGATGATACCCATTAATGTCATTTCTAATGATTCATAATTTTATATAATCTGGTAGTGAAAATCCTTGTTATGTGCCTCTTTGTTCACATGGGTAAAGTGCAGAATAAAGAGATTCTTGGGCCATAGGCCAATCAGGGTTTTTTTTTTTTTCATAAATATTGACATATTGAACTTGGCTCTCTTTGGAGAACTGATTTCCTATAATTCCTTGAAATATGACTATTACTGGGTTATTTTTCCTAGGCTTCTATGCCCCATGACTATCCTCCTAGAGAAGAGTAGCTGTAATAATTGTGCTGGAGATACTTGTAGTGATCCCACTGAGAAAGCAGGGAACTAAGATACACATGGCCTTGAAAGGCAAAGGTAGGTATGGATAGGCTGAGAGGAATAGGATGGTAGGAACTGATCAGAAACTACAAGGTGTATTTCTTAGGACAACATGGAGGCCAGTTCATATAGAGCAAATAACTTATTTAGGGCGCAGATGGCAAATCCCTTGCAGGTGTGCCTTCATTTTCTCTCCCTGTCCATGGCAGACATAACCAATCTATAGTGGCATGGCAGACATAGCCAATAGATCATGGCATTCATGCTCTCTGAGCCTTTCTCCCGTCTTGGAACCCTCCCTCCTCACAGTACAGGTGTGAGCACACCACGTGACACTGACTTATCACCCCTGGACTCAGAGAAGTTGTAGAGGCAGGTTGAAGTTAGGCGGGGATAGACTAAGGAGCAAGGAGAATTTGGAAAAAAGATTTCAACCCTTATTGGAAAAATGACTGGTGCCTCTCGTTTGTGAAACAATAGCAATAGATATTGATCCCTGGTTGCTGTTATTTGTTTTCCTGCCTTACTTCTCAATTATTCTATTTATTTTTTTCTAGAAAAGCAATTTAATAACCAGGGGTCTTTTTTATTATTCTCCTCCAAAGATGTAATCTACCAAATAAACTATATCTGTTAAGTAACAACTACAGCATCAGCCACCACACACCACTTTCACATGCGGGGCACTGTGAGTACTACATTTATTAACTTTATTGACTTTTAAAATCCTCACAACTGCCCAGTGAGGTGGGTACGCTTACTGTTCCCATTTAATAGATGTGGAAACTGAGACACTGTGAGTTTAAACATGATGTACCAGGTTATATAGCTAATAGGTGGTATAATCAGTTTTTGATTGTTCTATTTATAGTTATGTGATTTCTGATTATAAGGAGATGATTAGGATTCCCCAAATGAGTTGATATAACTGTGGCCAGTGGCAAGAACACTTGTTTTTTCAGCTTGTCTATATAATCTGGTCAGGGGGCATGTGTGTTTTCTGTTAGACTTTCCATAATGCTGAAGCAGTTAAAAGATTCTCATTACGGTTTTTGAAGACTGCAGAGATTCGACACCACAGATTGGAAAATCCTGATTTGACTACTCAATTTTTTAGTTCCTAAAAAAATAGGGAGAGTTCATCAAAGAGAAATATGCATTTTAAATCAGCGTAACCTGGTTTCTTGTACCCTCAGTGAATCCCCAACAATTAAAAAAATGAAAAAGAAAAGAATATGCATTTTAAAGTGAACTTATTAGTCAGGAGGCCATGTAACTGATAGGGTAAGGCCCCATGCATAGGACTGCTGCTGCATGGCTGGCTTCACCATTTAACAGCTGGGTGACCTTAAGCAATTGTTTAACATCCCGAGTCCCAGATTTCTCATTTATAAGTGGAATGGTAGTGAGGACTGCATACGACAGCACATGGAGACTCTTAAGTGGCAGTTGGCACTTAGTAATCCCTCAACAAACCCTGCCTATTATTAAACTTTATAATTATATATAAAGAATTATATTTATATTATAAATAATATATATCATATTTATATTAATATCAAAGAATAGTGACAATACAGACCCCGAGGGATGACCCAGAGGAGATAGAGCAGGGTGTGAGAGCTCAACAGGTAGTTAGTTTGTGCCTCTTCTTTCCTTTCCATCATCAAGCAGGTGGGGCACCCCATGTACGAGGGCTCCTGACCTCAGGATGGTACCCAGCGGCACCCCTCTTATCATCTTTATAAACTGCAGGTGTACAAAGTGATTTTTCCTGACATTCCTTGAATGGCTTCTGTGACCGCATAGAGAGTGATCTCAAAAGCTGCCCGGTTCTCAGCATGTCAGAGTGACCTTTGTACTGCTGTGGAGAGAGCCAGCTCCAGGACCAGCATGGTGTTGGCTTCAAATGCCTGTCAGGAACATGGTTCTGAGATCCCCAGCTCTTTTGGTTTCTTTGTTTTGTGTTCGAGCTGATTTTTCTTCTTGATGACCTCAGGCCTCTGAAAATAACATAGTTAAGATCATTTGTTCCTGCCTACTGGAAAGGAAGACTTGCCTCTGGGTGTGATGGAGCTGAAGCTGGTACGGCCAATGTTCACCTTCAGGAGTTTTGCGTGGAAGGGGAACTGGGCGCTGCCGCTGTCTTGGACTGTGACATGGTCGTGGTTGTCAAGTGCTCAAAGTCTGTAGACATCTGTGGCTTTCCCAGAACAGTAGGGTTCACAGAATCACCCAGGAGTCAACTAGAGTTCCTCTGACATCCCATTTAAGTGCATGTTTTCTCTTTTGTTCTTCTCACTTAGCAACTGGATGACTCAAATATTGCTCAGAAAATGTTAACTCTGTATTTATACCTTGTCTAGGTTATGATTACTGCCCAGTTATTTATGTTGGTCTTCAGAGGGTGGAACGCCGAGGAGTATCCATGGAAACCGAGGCTGTGCTCTGGAACTCCTTTTAGTTATTAAGCATGCATTGTATAGTTCAGCAATTTGAACCCTGATCTCTGCTTTTTTTCTTTTTCTCTGCAGCACTGGCTTGAACCTAACAAGTCCATCTCCAAGCAAATGAAATGTAAGTGTCAATTTGGGGCTTTTATTTTGCTATAAAAATATCCAAAGATAGAGTCTATTTCCTGAAAAAGTTTCTCCTGCTGGAGCAAAAAAAATGTATAGAGCAGTTGTTCTCAACCTTCCTAATGCTGTGACCCTTTAATACAGTTCCTGTGGGTTTTGACCCACAGGTTGAGAATTGCTAGTATAGAGTGCAGCGTTATGTGGGTGTAGGGTTTCTTCCAGGAGAGCTGGGTGTCTTCTCTTTTTGTCTGACCCTGGTAACCCCTGGAAGTCACTATTATTCCTGTTGTCTCCTGGGCCTTACCCTTTCTCCACCATCTTGCTTTGGGGGGGGGCTCTCCACCATATTTGAACGGGGGCTTTGGAATTACATGGTTAAATATCCCTTAAACATAGCCGACAGGTACCTGGTTCTTTCTGACTGTGGGTATTGCTAGTAAGGGTTCAGAGCGGGAGGAAGTACAGTCTGGAGGGGGATGGAAGGAGCCGGTGTGTTTGGAAACTAAACTCTTGCTATTAACTTTACAGAATATTGTACTATTCTTTCAACTTCTCAAACTCTCAAAAATGAAGTAAAAGTAATTTTACTGGGTAATTGTTTTAAAGCTCTGACGCTTGGAAAAGTTGACGTGGGTAACAACATCTCTCTCCAATCCCTGATCATTCACCTGGGGCACCATGAGAAGGGTGTTCACCAGCACACATGGGTGACACGATGTTTTGTCCTGGCCATCCATGCCAGGCTGTAGCAAATCTGGAACTTCTGAAATGCACCTCCCAAATTCATTGCCAGATCCTCCCCCAATCCATTTATGTCTCTGTGTCAACTTTCCCAAGGCTCTGAAATGTAGACAATCAATCAGTTTCTCATCAGAGATCAAGTTAGTGCATATTATGTCACTTGTCATCATTCAAGGGATTCTTTTCTTTTTCAAATATAAAGAAATTATTCTGGGCAGGATTTTCAGGTGGGAGAAGTAAGAAACTGAACGATGAGTACAAATGAGCAACCAACATACCTCTTTCCAACATCTCTTTCTTAACTCTCTTCTTATCCCTTCCCTCCCTTTCCCTTTTGCTCTCTCTTCCTGCCTTCTTGTCCCTCCTTCCCTCTCTTCATTTCTTTTTCTCCTCCCTCCCCCTTCCATCTTTGAAGGACAGGCTCTGTGTGTTGAGCTGAGCACAGGTGCAGCAGGAAGTGCAGGGAGGCCAGGCTGTTAGGGCAAGGCTGGAATGGAGTTGGGCATATATCTAAGTAGAAATAGTAGGACAGAGGTCTCAGGAGGCTCCATATAATATGATAAGCAGGATAATCAGAATGAACCAACATGTCTGAGGAAAAAATGGCTGAGCTTTTTTTTTTATTAAGTCATAAACACATAGATCAGGTATACATTGATGCATTTATGGGGTACAATGTGCTGATTTCATATGAAGCTTAGCTTTTATTCCTTAATTGCTAAATACTGATATTCTGTTGATATATGTTAAAATACGTAAGCTATTTTTTATTATATTAAGTGACTCTTGGCTTTGGTTGTTATATATCGTGTAGTATTTTCCTTTTCTCCTTAGGCCATGCACATTTTTAAAATGTAAATTTATCTTTAAACACATTTCTACACTCAATAGAAGAAAAAATTTAAACTTTCTGAGAAATGTAAAAATTATGAAGAATTTACTACTTTAGAGTGTTATCTTTAGCAAACATGGACAACAAACCGATGATGTATAATGTTTTATAACAATGGTTTAAAGACTGACATTTGACTACTGACCAATTTCAATGTAATGATACATAGGATCTGAGTAAAAGAATTGTGTAAAATTCAATTTCTGAGCCAGACAGGGTGATTCGCTGAGTCTAGGAACCGGCTCACCCATCACCTAGTGCCCCGTTGTATTGCTAAGAAAATTAGTGAACAAAAAAATATGTAATTTTCCTAAGATGATAAACCTAATTTGTTATTAGTGATGATGTCTTTCAGTAGCAAGAATTTCTATGTTCTTGTACATTTATCCTGGAAATATTTACTGTAAACTAGAAAGAAAAAACCAACTAGGGCTTATGTATTGTTAACACAGAGAAACCGAGTCCAACTTTTGGGACTCATTCATGAACTTATCAAAAGGATCTGGTTGCAAAGTCCCAGGCAGCTTCATCCTTTTATACTGTTAATACCTTTTAGTAAGCAATGGCTGCATAATTCCTTTGAGGAACTGTTTCTCACTCACAGAGAATGATGAACATTCAGGTCCTTTGCTCTGATCCTATTAAGGTTTTTCTGACTTTGGGTGCTCCCAGGAATGGTGTTTCCCAGGGTTGGTTGACTATCAGCTGTCCTGATTAATAAAACTTGTGGCATCCTTTTTTAGTATTAGTTAAAAAAATTGTGATTTTTTTCAAACAGTTCAGAGATGTTTAAAATGAAGACCAAAATTATTTCTTTTCTTCTCCCCCTTTGGTTACCAAGCTCACCCCAAAGAAATAACTATTGCTAACAATATTTTGTGTATCCTTCCAGGAATATTTTGTATATCCTTATTATTTTGGGGTGTGTATAATTCCCCAACATATATAAGGCCTTTTATAAACAACAAGAAGATCAATTTCTATATATTGTTCTTCACCTTGTCATTTTTTTCTTAATTAAGTTTAGAGATTTTTTTTCAATACAGCAATTCATAATTGTTCATCTTAGAAAATGGTTTTCTGATGGTTGGTTGCATGCTTGTGTATAATTTATTTATTAATGGAGACCAAAGTTGTTTCTAATATTTTATTGTTATAAATTATACTGTGATAAACATGATTGTATACATTCTTGCATCCTGTGAAAGTACATCTGTACTAAAAATTCCTAGAAATGGAATCATTGCATCAACAGTTATTCATTGTTTAAATTTCCTCCTTTCTGATAAATATCCACCTAAGGATCTTGCAACAATGTTCTCACACAAATGTTACCTGATAATTCGTGTTTCCCCAAAACCTTGTTGAAAATAGATGTAATTGAACTTATTTTTCTGGTCACTTCAAGTTTATGAAGGAAGGGAAATATTTGTTTAATTGAAAAACTAGTTAGTTACTTAAATTGGGATCATTTTTAAATTGAGAGTCTTCTTAAATCAGAGTCTTATGTCTCCTGTGAACTTAGGAGAGACATTAAATTTTATTTTTAAAATTAATGGTAAAATTGGCTTTATGTTGGCATGAAGTTCTGTTTTTTTTAACACATAGAGATTTTTATGACCTCCACCAGGATATAGATAGTATCCTAGTCAGGATATAGATAGTATCCTGATTTTCCTCACCCTCCAAATCTCCCTTGTGCTGCTTCTTTGTGGTTACTTCACCCTGACCACTAGCAACAACTGATATATTTTATGTCAGTATAGTTTTGTCTTTTCAGAATGTCATATAAATGGAATCTTACAGCATGTAATTTTTGAGACTGGCTTTTTAACCCAGCCTAATGACTCTGACATTTAGCTAATTTGCTGGTTTACCAATATATAATACAAAAAAACCAATGGGAATAGAAGTTAGTCTTTAAAAATATTAAGAAAAGTGATGAACTAGCAAGGCCCAGGAGAAAAAACAAAAACAAACAAACAAAAAAGAAGACACAAATTACCAATATCAGGAATGAAAGAGGGGACATCACCACAGATCCCACAGAACAACTTTAGGTACATCTGATAGCTTAAATGAAATGGACCTTTTCCTCAAAAACTGTGACTTACTACAACTCACTCAATATGAAATATAACTTGATTAGTTTTATAACTATTAAATTATCTTTAAAAACTTTCAGAAAAGATATCTCTACCCCCCTGTCTGTTTTCTGTTTCTGCCAGAACTCCCTTTCCTTTCTTACTCCTAGAGCCTCAGCTAGAAGTTTCTTTCGGAGTTTTCTCTGAGTCAGTATCTTCTTCCAGGTGTCTCCCACGTGCTGGTTAGGTGATACCAGAGGAAAAAGTGTGGAACTCACAACTAGTTTAGTGGTCCTTTGAATTCCTGTCTTGTTTCCAATCTGCCTGCCATGATTTACATTTCGGAGTCTTTAAATAGCTGCTGCATCTATCCTGTCTAGGTTTTATAGCTGCATTCATCAAGAGACACAGGGTGGGCCACAAGTAGTTCATCCTTTCTGGAAATGGAGACTTAAAAATCAAATTTTTAATCATTACTCACCTATTAGGTAAAAATGCAGGTAGGCTGCATAGTTCTCTGAGCAGTGTTGAGAGGACTATCTTTCACATTTCCCTGTGTCATCGCATGTCTGTAGGTACAAATGTGGGATAAGCTGTTGATCTTTTTTGGGATTTTGTAAGATTGCTCACATAACAGATTGCATGCAAACAAAGTGTTAACTAAAGTAGCATAATTTTGAATGTTTAGTTTTCAGAGTCCTTGATTTTCATGAAGGGGTGTTGCTATGCAACATAACAGTGACTCTTTCCACTTGCTGCTTTTAGCCTTGACCCTATAACTGTGGAATGTGGTACATACAGTATGTGTACATGCAGAGGCACACATCAAAATGATAGATATTGTATGTTCAACGGGATCTGCACAAATTATGTTAGCATAAAAAGATTTTTAAAAAGCTACACACTATGGCTCAGATGTGCAGAAATGCAAAATTATTTTCCTATGACTAAATGCATCTTGATTGTGATCCCCACTTTTCCCCAAGGGCAAACAGTTTAATTTTGTCACCTCGAGATTACTCAGGATTTGCTAATCTAGAAATTGGCTCTCTTTCAGAAAATTTCTCCATCAATTCATAATTTAAATAGACTCACTTGAAAGTACATGCTCCATTCTGCAGTATTTTTTCCATATCAAGAGCTTTCCCCCTTCTCTGTACCCCAGGATGGCATTGTGAGGCAGGAGAAGGTTATGGACCATTGCAGTAGTGAGGGTTTACTGCATAGCGTAGAATCTCAGTAGATGTTTGTTGAATGAATGACCATAAAACAAATTATAAACAAATTAGAACACAGGAAAAACAAAGGGAAGAACCTTTCCCAAGTGTATAATAAATAGTAATATGATGACTATATAAAGTCTTTGTATATATGTATTTTGTATATGATGAATATATAAAGTATTTTGAAGCTACAAAGCAAAATAGATGAACAACTCAACAGAAAAATGCACAAAAGATGCAGAAATGGAATGAAAATAAATGACCAATAAAGTCACAGATGCTCAATACCATTAGTAACAAAGGAAATGCAAATTGAAATGAGATTTTTTTTTTTTTACTGTTTTGAGAAAATGGTAATTATTGATAATATCCAGTGATGAGGATGAGGGTAACATTTCTGGTGAGAGTGTATAAAGTGGAAAAGCCATTTTGGAGGGAAATTTGCCTGTATCTTTCAAGATTAAAATCATCTATGTCTCCTGATCCAGCAAGTCAACCTCTGTGACTCTAGATAAAGCAAAATTCATTCACACACAGGTATCTATTAGGCAGAGATGTCCACTGCACCATTGCTTATAATTGCTTAAAAGGCCAGCAATTTTGTCAAGGCCAAATAAAGTAGGAGAAATATATGCAGTCATTAAAAAGAATAAGGTAGTGGGCGGCGCCTGTGACTCAAAGGAGTAGGGCGCCAGCCCCATAAACCAGAGGTGTCACATTCTAACCCGGCCCCGGCCAAAAACTGCAAGAAAAAAAAAAAAAAGAACAAGGTAGACATGTTCTATTGACATGAAAAGATTTACTAGCAAAGCTATATTGTTGAGTTGAAAAGGCAGGCAAAAATACCATATATAGAATGATCCATTCATATGCAAATAAAAGATTATTATTATTATTTTTTTATAGAGACAGAGTCTTACTTTATCACCCTTGGTAAAGTGCTGTGGAGTCACAGCTCACAGCAACTTCCAACTCCTGGGCTTAAGCGATTCTCTTGCCTCAGCCTCCTAGTAGCTGGGACTATAGGCACCTGCCAGAATGCCCAGCTATTTGTTTTTTGTTGTTGTTGTTGTAGTTTGGCCAGGTATATGGGGCCAGTGCCCTACTCACTGAGCCATAGGTGCTGCCCTAAAAGATTATTATTATTATTATTTTGAGACAGAGCCTCAAACTGTCACCCTGGAAACAGTGCTGTGGCATCACAGCTCACAGCAACCTCCAACTCCTGGGCTCAAGCAATTCTCCTGTCTCCGCCTCCCAAGAAGCTGGGACTACAGGTGCCTGCCACAACACCTGGCTATTTTTTAGTTGCAGCCATCATTGTTGTTTGGCAGGCCAGGCTGGATTCGAACCCACCAGCTCAGGTGTATGTGGCTGGAGCCTTAGCCACTTGAGCCACAGGTGCCCAGCCCCTAAAAGATTATTTTTATGTGACTCTACAAGTGCATAGAAGGGCAACTGGAAAGTTGTACACTCAATAGTGGTTACCTGTGGGGAAGAGAGTGGGTGAATGGACAAGAGGTTTTCACATTTTGTTACATGTAGTTGTGTTAGGGTCAGATCTTATACAATGAGAATATGTTATGTATCATTTAGCAATAAAAAAGAGAACATAAACAGAAGGAGATAAAGCTTTATGCAAACATCAAGAAAGAGAAAGAGAAAGGAATCGGGTGCATTATGGGTTAGGCATGTACTATAAAAACAGACCTAAATGAAAGGACGCTCACTTACTCTTCTAAACAGGCTCTCTGCTTAATCCCTGCTGGTGCCTGTTTGAGGCCTCATTAGCCCAGCAGGGTAGTTAAGAACTCATTCTTGCTCCTGCCAAGCACCCTGAAGGGGCACAGGGGTATTTAGAATTGACGTCCTCTTGAAAGTCAGAGTGGGGAAGACGCCCAGCCTCTGCATAATACCTGGGTCCAACTCAGCCACAATTGCCATACTGAGTCAGATTGCTGGCTGATGCCAGTGGTGTTACTTTTCAAAAGTTATGACAGCTCTGCCTAGAACCCTGAGATGGTATGACACTCCTCACTGTGATGTTGATACTCGTGGTACTTTACAGTTATGTTACATTGCTTAGCTTTCCAGGGTCCCTCTGGGGGCTGATCTAACAAATAGCTCTCTTGCTGATGAGTCCTTTTTTTCAGTAGGAGAGAGAGAGAGAAGGAGCATGCACTAATAGAATCAGTTTTGTCCCTGTGTAAGGAACAGAAAGACAAGAGGCGCAGGTGGCAGGTGCCATGCTGGCTCAGGGGGCCAGTCCGGGTGCTTGACTCTATTGGCCCTTCCCATGGCTCCCCTTGCTGAGAGTATTAGTTTCCTGGGGCTGCTATAACAAGTTATCACACACTGGGTGACTTAAAACCACAGAAATTTACTCTTTTCTAGTTTTGGAGGCAAGAAGTCTAAAATCAAGGTGTCAGCAGGGCCATGCTCCCTGTGAAGCCTTCAGGGAAGGGTTCTTTCTTGCCTCTTCTGGTTTCTGGCATCCTTGGCATTCTTTAGCTTGGAGCTGTTCTCTGCACTCTGCAGCTTCGCAAGCTTCTTCTGCTGTTTCTCTGTGTCTTTGTGTCCAAGCCTCCCTTTCCTTTCTCTTATAAAAATACCGATCAGGGAATTTAGAGAGCACTTTAACCTAGTATGGCCTCATCATAGCTTAATTAATTACATCTGCAAAACCTCTATTTGTAAGTAGGATGACACTCTGAGCTTCCGGGTGGACATGAGTTTTTGGTTTTTTTTTTAGACATCTCAAACTTAGTATCTGTCTTCACTCTTTGGGTGACCTTCATGCCTTTGCTTTGTGGCTCACTCCGTCAGCCCCCCTCACCACCCTGGCCTTTGTGTACAATGTTGTTTGTTGAGGAACTTGATCATGATTCTGACACTAAAGCTTTACACATTTTACTTCCCCAAATCCTTATAGAGCTAGTAACTCCATCTCCAGACCTGGCTAGGGGAAGCCTGTCCTATTGTCAGGATATAATATGTATCTCCTGTCCAGTATATTTTATATATATACCGTCTCGTATTTAACCCTATACTTGCCTAATCACATTGCTAGCATTGGGTTTGGAACATTTTTTCACCTGCTCCATGGCTTGGTACAAGGTTGTGCATATAATTGGTTCATAATAAACACCTCTTGAGTAGAACGGACTTGCTCCTGTTAGGGAGCAGGTAGAAGAAGTTCCATTGCCATGTTCATTAAAAAAGAAAGCAAAGCATACAACCAAACACAACCCACTACATAAATAAAAACATGAAGTCCCCAACTAGTGTGGTTTAGTTTGGGGCTCTTTTTGCTCTTTCCAGGTTTCTTCTTCCTAATACTTCTTTCCAGGAAGAGCAGCTGTGATTTTTTTCAACCATGGAGGATCTCCAGCTTTGGAAGCTGATTTCCCTTATTCTAGCAATAGCTCGGTAGACTTGGCCAGGTGTCTCGTTTTCTCCCACATTCAACTGTTTCATCAGAAATTTCCATGTTTGGTCCTTCTCCCAGAAAGTTAATGTAATTTGGGCTTATAAATGGTTTGTATGTAGTACTCTTTCTTTATTTCCCAATATGGAAGAAATAATGGTAACAATAGTAATGACAAAACCCCTTCATATTATAGCATGCAGTTCTAAATGATGCACACATTTGGCAAGCAACAGATTTCTAATTTTTAATTTTATGTTATGGTACTGTCAGTGGTGACACCGGGATCATTCTGAGTGAGTTCAGTGGTGGGTTCCGGAGCTTCAGAGAGGACCCAGCCCACTCCTCGTGGGAAGGAGGGGAGCATGATGGGGGAGTGGGGAATGCAGAAGGAATAGGAGCCTCCTCTGCTGGGAGCCTGTATGTTACAGGGGCGGTCATCCTAGGGGCCTCCTTATTCCTTCAGCAATGCCCACATTCATTCATAAAGGCTTATGGGGTCCAAAACTACATGTGTTGGCAGCATAAATGTCTAAATGGTAACTGCAGTGGGCCACGAGTTCCACACGTGGCATCTGAGGACCATCGAAGATTCGAACGTGTGCCAAGTCAGTAGGAACACTTCATTCATGCTTCTATTTGGTTGAAATTCTTCATAATGCCTGATTTTTAGGTGTGATTTTATAGGGTAAAGTCTCAATACCAAGTTACATAGTTTTAAGTGAGCTGTTACCGTTATTACGACATGTTGATTTATACTTACCATCCTGGCTCCCAAGGGTCCAGTTAGTTACACATCATCAACAGCAAGCAGCTGCCTAGATCTCTTGCCTTTAGTTTCATGTGGCCTTGTTAACTTTTTGGCAAAAATTCTCAGATCACCGTACCCTAGACTTAGGCAGCATTCTTGAGAGGCCAGGACTGCCAAATAGCTCTTCATATATGTACTCTTTTATACTTATTTCATCCCCACTTCTTCCTGAGAGATGACAGTTCTCTTTCATGCTTTCAACCAAGGTAAAGAGCTAGGTCAAGGTGGAGCACTCTACCTCAATGATATTGGCTTCTTCCCTTCACTATAGCATAGCCAGAGCGATTATGAGTTCATCCTATAGGCCTCTGAGGGGTTTGCCTTATTAACTCACCCATCCTCATCATGATCACTCTCACGGTAATGAGCCAAACCTGGCTGCCACCTTTGGGCTAAGACTAGGTATCACGTTTTAAAATAGTTAAAAAAAAAATCAAAAGATGAATAATATCTGTGACATATGAAAATGACACAAAACACAAATTTCAGTGTGTTATTGGAACACAGCCATACACATTTGTTTACATATCGGTGGTTGCTTCCACAATACAGCAGCTGGGTGGAGTAGCTGAAACAGAAGTCAACTGAAGACAGTCAAATTGAGAGTCCCCAAATTGAAAATACTTATTTTCTTGCCCTTTGCAGACAAAATGTGTTGACCTCTTCTGTGTAATTGGTTTCATTATTATCTCCATTTACATGAGGAAATGGAGGCTAAGAGTTTTCAGGCTGCCTATAGTAACTTTTCAGATGGTGAATTCAATATTAGAAGTATTGGACCCCACAGTCTCTTTCAAGCTTCTCCTGAACAGGCACAGGCAGGCAGAGTGTTCAGAGACCAAGTATCTATGAGGCAACCACTCAGCTTCTCACCATTCTGCATGTGTGTGGGCACACCTGTGTGTGGTAAAATCCCAGGTGAGAACTATTAATATACCAGGAGGAGGATGAATTAAACACAATTTAAAAAATCCATTTCTTTTTTGAAAGCTGAGGCAGCAGTGGCTATCATGTCAGTGACCATGATGGAGGAATCATCACTCCTGATGACGCTGATAGTCACGGTTGTTGTTAAATGATACTAATCATTTCCAAGTAGAAGACAGCAGTTGTTAACAGGCTACACTCTTGGTGGCTGGCTTATGTAGGCATATCCCAAGAGTCCTAGTTGGAGAATGAGTGAGCAACGCTCTGCCCTTTTGGTGTTCAAGTGTTATTTTGCGTGTGTGCAGAAATAGTTCGTGCTTTTCAGCTCTTTCGTTATCAAATGCAGGACAGATGACTCCACTAGCATCACTGTGCATGGCTTATGCACAATAGGGATGTGGGGTTTCCTCCTCAGTCCTCTCTCTAAAGCCTCCCTAAAAAACCATGGGAGGTGGAATGTTCACTTGTTTAGAAAGAAATCAGTTGTATAGAAAAGGCTGCCAGCCTCTGATGCCTAGATAGGGCCTGATGGAAAGTAAGCTGCACATTTGCAGGTGGTAGAGGTCCTCTCTGCAACAGTAAATCCTTTGCAATATTTTTCCAGAGTCTGAAAAATCTGACACATTGATTATACTTGGTTTTTCTTTTTTCTTTTTTTTTTTTTGTTGTTGTTCTTTGTTTAGTTTTGTTTTTCAAGAGTCCCAGTGAAGGAATCTACAAGAGAGTCACATTCTAGATACAGGATTGCCATTCTGCTCTTTAAAGGGGATTGGGGAGATTTTTCCCAGCTGTAAGCCAGAATGTATATAAGAAATATTGTGTATACATTACATGTACCATCCTGATGTAACACTTTTTATTTTCCTGTGATTCTTTATGATAACGGGTGGAAGACTTATATGTTTTAACAAAAGCCACCCTGGCATCTGCTGATGTAAGAGGGGGCCCCTGGGCTGCCCCAAGGAGATACTTGGTCTCCCCAGTCTGGTCTGGCAGGTATGAGTTGGTTGTGAAAGGAGCCCCCCTGTTCTCAGACCAATTACACGCTCCTGGCATTTTAAAGTGGGGTTTACACCTTTTTCTTCTCTGCTACTCAGTGGTATCCTCTGTTTTCAGCATTTACATGGCTGAATAAATGTTTTTCAGCTGAGTTCAATTCAGTGTTCCCCTCCTTCTGCTTTACACCTTCTCCTTTCCTTCTTGTCTCTTAGCAGGTGTGTTTATCCTAACAAAACAAAACCTCCCATTTAGATAACACCCCTTGTGCATGTGCTGAGAGCCCATTTGATCTATCCAAGCACCTCTGGAAGGGAGATGCAGAAGCTGGCACCGTCCCCTCTCTAGAGCAGGTGATGGAAAAGTTAGGTTACTTGCATAACATCACTCTTGTAAGTCCTCCCTCAAAACTCATTTCCTGGGGAGCCCAGGGTCATCCCCATCCTGTGTGCCCTAATTGTTGCTGAAGCTGAAGACCACAGCAGAGAGGGACAGGTCCTCTTCTCCCATGAGTGTCCATGCTGCCCGGCCTGAGGAAGATGCACAGAGGCTGTTCAGGATGCTGCAGCGGGGATAGGGCCCCAGTTAAGGTTGTGGGTTTTAATAGTCCACAGATAGCTCTTTCATGAGGAAGGAGTCTGCACCAAATGTGTGGCATGGATAGTCTTCCCTTCCCTTCCTCTCTGTAGCTTAAGGCAAAGACAACAAGGAAGCTGGATTGGGCAGAGGCACTTGGCAGCTTGGAGAAGGGGCTATAGTCGGCTCTCTACAAGCAGATTCAGGACCTTGGACACGTCCCAGGGAGCATGGCAGGGGCCGGGCTGAACCTAGGGAGGCTTCTTTTTCTAGCAGTTGCACAGCCGGTGTGCGTGTGCATATGGTGCTCAACAGCTGAGCAACTGACCCCAGACCAGTACCACCACTCTGGGGCTTAAAGATCATCTGCCATCTAAAATTATAAATGGTTGTGTTTGGTTTTGTAGAAGGTAGTAGAAATAATTGCTCTTACCCTCATGGATCTGATTAGAGAGGGGCGAGAAGGGAGAGAGGGGGAGGGGGTCTTCTCTCACCCCTTAACTCTCTCTCTCTGCTTTATTCTTTTCTACAGCATGTCCTATATGTTTCACTTACTTATTTTGGTTTTATACCTGTTTCCCCTACGAGAATGTGTCCTCCCTGAAGACAGAGCTTTTGCCTGTTCATAGCTGCTGTTATTTGCACATTTTAAATTATGTCTGGTACCTATTAAGGTGCTCAATAGATATTTGTTGATTGAATTTATTTTTATTCCCCCTAGAAGTAGCTACTGTAACTGACTCCAGAGTCCCTGAATTTGTTCTAGATGTTGAAGGGGGAAGAACAGAAGCTGAGATAGACACCTAAATGTATGGACTTTCTAGATGAGTGTTTGGATTCTGCCGGAGGGACCAAGGGATGAATGTGATGGCAGGGCCTGACATTTGCTTCAAAAATTGGAGTTTATTATTAATTAATTCATTCAGCCAGACAGGCAGAGAATCAATCTTTTATCAACAATTAGCTGAACATCTTGGGGCATGGTAAGCTTATAGGCCGCCCAGATAGCAGAGAAGGGACAGCTTTAGTTTGGAGTCATCTTCTGGAGTCCTCCTTTCCCCAATTCACCTCCAGTCAACTGGCTTTATTTTTCTGCTCCCTTTAAAACATTCTTCCATACTTATTGATCCAACAGTTCAACTTCTGAGAGTCTGTATCATAGAATTAAAATACATGCACTTAGTCACCTGTGAACAAGGATGCATGTGTGTGTGTTTGTGTGTGTATAAATTATAGAATAACATGTTAGAATTACAAAAAGTGGAAACAACCTGAATGACAACTAAAAGGAAAAGCTGAGTAAATCCTGGCATTTCCATAATGTGAACTATTATGTAGTTATTAGAGACAATGAGTTAGATCTGTCTGCTGTTCTAGAGGGATGGGTGAGACAAGGAGCCAAGTGAGAAAAGCAAGACAGACGTGTGTGGTATGATGCCGTTTTGCTAGAATAGATTAAAAATCCCTCCACGTATAATCATGTTGGCATATATTTGTGTAAGGATGGCAAAAGGGATGGAAGAGTGTAGATGATGTTTTTAATATGGATTGGAGGGTTTGGGGTAGACTGGAGTAGAAGCCTGAGAGACAGATGGGGCAGGAACAGAGACAAAGGGAAGGAGAGTGAAAGGTCATGGTTCCTCTGTCTGTCTGTCCATGCTATCTTCCATCCATCATCTGTCTATGTCTATATTTATATAACTATATATCATCTACTTATCTACCTATTCTTCTATGTATGTATCTATCTGTCAGGTAGCTTCATAGCTTGTACTTATACATGCATTAATTTAGAGGACTTTAATAAAAGATAAAGAAAGAAAAAAAATTCCTTCTGTCTTACACATTAATTCCATTGTTGGCTTTGTTGTTACTGTCTTATAAGAACTGTTTCAACCTTCCTATTAAAGACATTCAGAGGTTTAATAATAAAATACAAAGACACTAGGTTTAACAGCTTAAAGGTAGGGCTTTAAACAAAAAGAAATTTGGGGAATGTTTAAAGATAAAATATTTTGATGTACCTGATTTTCTAGATATCATGAAAGATGAACAACTTGATCATTTGTGTTTTTCTACGTGGGATTTTCTTTTTTGCTACACTGAAGTTATCCATTTTCTCCTAGTGCTTTAGAAAAAAATGTTCCTTTCTTATAACCAGAGAACACAGGGGCAAATTAGGAGTACCCAACTCAGTTAAGGAATTCCCTAGTTCTGATAGAGAAGTAGGACACTGAATGGGAAGTGTGTGTGCGCGTGTGTGTATGATCAGGTTTTTCTGCTGAGAATGTCAGTAAGATGCTGCCATTTTTTTTTTATATATGTGATTTGGATGCTTTCTATCCAATTATTTTAAGTAATTGTTTTCCATATCAAATTATCCTCATCATACATTCATGTTGGGTGCTGGGGGTTCTTTCTGTATAAAGAATTTGTCTACATCTAGAATAACCCAGGCAGTGTAGAGTTGGATGGCAATTTATCTTTGCTTACCTTGAAAGGGGACTTTGGGGAGAGAGAATATGATGCTATTTCATATTCAGATGTGGATGTAGATTCAGAGCTGATACAGAAACAAATGAGTAGGTTTGCCAGCTCCATGGAAGTAGGACTACTGACCATCCTCTTTCCTTGATATTAAGATGTTCATTTATAGGTTAACTAAAATCTGAATGTATCTTACTGCATTTATTAGGGTAATATTGCAAGTCAATAGTGGTTTTATAATTATAGGTGTTGGAAATCCTGTAGAATCCCATTGGCTGGTCACTGAGTTCTGGATGTTTGATGTAATTAGAACGCTCCAGAATCATGAACCTCAACCAGAACTGCAGTCTACACAAAGCTACTTGGTTCAGACAAGCCAGGAAGCCGTAAAAGTGTTCATTTTCATGCAGGTGACTTGTAGATAGATAATCCTAAGAATGTGGAAAGTGGGATCTGTGTGTGGCAGACTTCATTTTTTAAATCTCAATTTTATTTTGGAGGCACCATGATTTGGGGGAAAACTAGTTGCGTACAGAGACTTCTTTTCCACCTTACAGGTTAAAATATCTTTCATGAGCCCCCCAAACCTGAAGGATGCTGATGGGCAATTTGTCTGTCATGAGGGGGTGGGAAGAATCAGAAAAGAAAACGTTAAACGTTCTTTAGATGTGTGACTCGAAGAGAATGAAGGAATGAGGGCAAACCGAGATGTGAAAAGCTGTGCTGCTGGGCTAGGTTGCTTGCATTTCCCATTTGCTCTGGATGTCCCGTCAAGCATTTCCTTTGAGTTTTGTTGTTGCTGTCACTTTGTTTTCCTGGGCATCATAGCTGCTTCTTCCAGGAAAAAAAAAAAAAGTCAGCCTCTCCCTGGACCCCACATCCTTGGCTAATCCATAAGGCTTCCCCGCTGCCTTCCCTGTGTGTGTTTGAGTCCATGGTCTTTGCAGCTTTTCTCATGCTTTTTCTTTATGATGTTTCAGCTCATCCACCATACACCATGTGCTTTAGAGTGAAATTCTACCCACATGAACCCCTGAAGATTAAAGAAGAGCTCACAAGGTATTTTCCGTTTGTTTGTATGTTTAATGTGCCCCTTTGACCAGCCAGGGCCCCGAGTCTAGGTCTAGAGTAGATCATCTGAGCAGCCCAGGCACTGAACTCTGCGTTTGGGCTTGGAATGCTTCTCTTACACATAATTGTCTTGGGATTTTTTTCAAACAATTGTCACTGGGAGTATAATTAACTATGCAAAAAAGCAGCGGTGATGAGGGGGAGCTGCTCTCTGAAAACATCTAACAGTGAGCTGCTAAAAATAAATAGAGGATGGCTGTCTTTGGGCCATGGGCAAATTTATAGCTAGCACAGCCCCAAGTCCATCCTTAGTGAGGTTTTTGCGGGAGCTGTGGGGATGGGGAAAGACAGAGAGAGAGAGAAAGAGAATGAATATGTGTGTGGAGAGAAAGGATAACAGATAAGGGACATCATAAGCGGTGGTTGAAATTTTGCAAACTTGTCTGCTTTTTCCTTTTTTTTTTTGAGACGGGGCCTCAAACTGTCCCCCTGGGTAGAGTGTCATGGCATCACAGCTCACAGCAACCTCCAACTCCTGGGCTCAAGTGAGTCTCCTACCTCAGCCTCCCAAGTAGCTGGGACTACAGGCGCCCACAACAACACCCCGCCATTTTTTGGTTGCAGCCATCATTGTTGTTTGGTGGGCCTGGGCTGGGGATTCGAACCCGCCACCTTAGGTGTATGTGGCTGGCGCCTTAGCCAATTGAGCCACAGGCGCCGAGCCTGCTTTTTCCTTTTTATCAAGGCAAAATTCCCAGACATAAATTAATTTAACATTTTTAAATTGTATAGTTCAGTAACATTCACAATATTGGGCAGCTGTTACAACTATTTTGTTCTAGAACATTTTCATCACCCATCAAGGAAACCCTATACCCATTACAGCACTACCCACTCTCCCCTTCCCCAGGCCCTAGCTGCCACTAATCTATTTTTTGTTCTGTATATTTTTGTATTCTAGATATTTTATGTAAATAGAATCACACAGTAGATAGCTTTGGCCTGAGTTTGGCTTGAAAACTTTATTTATTTGATAATTTCTTCCTCATTCTTCTTCACTTGCTATTATACATCCAGGGGTGAGTTAGCTATGAATTAGCTATGAGAGAGAGAGAGAGAGAGAGATTGATTGATTTTCCTACCTTCAGGGTGTTAATGGTATAATTGGGAAGATCAAATCAAATACCAATGCCCCACTTTTGTCATTTGTTTTCTTTATAATCTTGTCCGGAGGATAAAAATTGAATATGTGTCACAATACATATTGAGATCAATAATCTGATGTTGTCAAGAAAAGTCCCATTTGAGAATAAAATAATAAAGAGTTTTTTTTTTTTTTTAGCCCTTCTCAAATATGTTAGTGTTTTTCTACCTTCAACTGAATAGTTTACGATGAACAGTGGGATACCATGAACACATCTGATGTTTCCAAAGGAAAATTAAGATGATCCACTGCCTTTGCATAGGTAGAAATGGATTTTTCTTGGTCAACATAGTCCTCAGGATTCTAAACTAATTTAGTAACTGTGGAATGCCCAGGTCCTTCTGGTTTACATTCTCATCTTGAAGGCATTTAGTTTTTCTTGTATGATAAGTTATTTTATTGTAAGACTAATCTAAATCTTGAGAAGAATTTACTACATGTAAATTTAAGATTATATTTGTGGCTAAGCCTGGGAGTAAAGAAATGTTAAGAGAAAGTCAGAAGCAAAAGGACAAAACAACAAAAATACCTACAAAAAAGTATATTGGAAGTCATTTTCCACCATTCCTTTTCTTCTCCATTTAAGCCATCATCTTATAATTCGTTAGATTCTGGGGCTTATGCAAATGCGTACAATTGAATATAACCCAAAGTACTTAGTTTTACTTATTTATTTATTTTTAGTAAGGAACATCTTTAAATACACAATGGCTCGATAATTTATGCCCCAGATCCTCTTATGTTTTTGTTGCTTAATCTTTTCATGCAGGAGTGATAGTAAAGAAAGATACATTTTCTTTTTGGTGGCTATTGTATTAAAAAATGGGCATCCTGATCCTGCAGCCATTTGTAAGGCTCAGTGGATTATGTTGAATCTACAGTAATCCTTGATTATCTCCAGAGATTTGATATGAAAGCAGCTTTTCTTTTCCTAGGGAGCTTTCAGCAAACTGATTTCTGAGTTATGGGATTAGAATCCAAACCTCTCATTCATCAGTAAATTGTTACTTGAAACTACTTTTCACTATCAAATTCATCAAGAAGTGGAAGCAAATGCTAGTGTGTTCAATATTGTACCGGAGGTCAGAAGAACTCCGGGAGGAGCCCTCCTGAGTAAATCTTGGGTCTGTATTTATTATCACAAAGCAGGAAGAAGTAGTTAAAAGTTACTTATGAGACATCAGCGTTAAAAAAGGAGGAATATGGAGAGTGTCAGAAAGAATGTCTCCAATTTGTTTTGCAAAATCTCAGACCTTAAGCAAGACCCTTCTGCCTCTAGCATCAAGAGACCTTTAGAATCTAGAGAATCTTTACTATAACCATGAGGCCTGGTATTGCCACACCTCACATATGCCTTCTCTCCTGGAGGCCAGTTTTCTGATCCCCTGCATGCACACAACTCCATGCCATTCTCATGATTCTCCAGGTTTCTCAAGCAGGAAGTGAGTCATATGCTGAAGATCAGAGCTCAGTTGCCTCTATAGGGCCCAGCAATCTGTATTTTCATATGCACTCCAGGTAATTCTATAGCAGTAAAACGTGAAAACCACTACTGTAAGACAATTCAGACTTTCAAAAATATTAAGTTTCTTTTGGCAGATAATTACAATGTACAATTCAGATTCTGATTCAGATTCTGGTTTCAGCGTGTTCACAGAGTTGTGCCACCACCACCATGATCTAATTCCAAAACATTTTTATCACCCCAGTAGGAAACTGGGTACCCAAGCAGTCATCCTCTCTCTTCCCCTCCCCCTACTTCCTGGCAACCACTAACCCTGTTTTCTATCATTATAGATTTGTTTGCTCTGGACATTTCATGTGAATGGAATCCTGTGTGGCCTATTGGGTCTGGCTTCTTTCACTTAGCATAATTTTTTCAAGGTTCATCCCTATTGCGGCACTTTCAGTACTTTATCCCTTTTTATGGTTGAATAATATTCCATAGTATGGATGCACCACATTTCCATCATATGGATGTACCAATAATATTCCACTGTATGATGTACCAACATGTCTACTATCTATTCATCAGTTGGTAGACATTTGGGTTATTTTCACTTTTCAGCTTAACAAATAAAGCTACTGTGAATATTCATATATGAGTTTTGGTGAGGACCTAGATTCTGGTTTAGTTGGGTCTGCGGTAGGATCCAAAGCCCCCCAGCACTGGTGTTTGTTAAAAGCTCCCATAGGTGATTATAATATACAGTCAGTGTTGAGAACTCCTGTTTTAGAAACTTATTAAGCAAATTGTGGTCTGCAGACCTATGGCACAGTGTCATGTGGGAGCTTGTTAGAAATCTGCTATCTGATGCTCACTACAGACCTTCTGAATTTATGTTTTGACAAGATCTCCAGGTATTTCATTTGTGCATTAAAGTGTTAGAAGTGCTAGTTTAAGGCAGTAGTCTTATTCTTACCTACCCAGTATAATATTGTTTCTTTGACAAAATGCACCAAACTCTGAATATCAAATTTATCTGGGCTGCCTTTATCACATGAATACAATTCCATACTGAGTTGGGTACAGAGTGTCATGTGACAGTTAGCCATGTCCCAAGTGCCCAGCATAGTGCCCATCATAAAACAGGTGAGATAAAGATTCAGTGAATGAAAACATCTGTGAGCCACTGAACCCTTCAGGGCGTCCAGTGTGTTTTCAGTCACCCAGAGGCCAGACATAGTGCTCTGGGATGGAGAGGTTAATTACCATCTCTGATTCTCAATGTCTTTGCCTTTAAAATGGGGACTGTACATGTTATTCCTTATAAGGCTGAGTAAAGATCAAATTGGGCACTGCAGGTGTATACTAGTCAAGATTCTCCAGAGAGACAGAATATATAAACATACATAAACATATATACGTGGATATACACACACATGTATAGGGTATATCTAGAATGAAATTTGTTATAAGGATTGGCCCACATGATGATGGAGACTGAGATGTTCCACAGTCTGCTGTCTGTGAGCTGGAGGCACAGGAGAACTGGTGGTGTGGCCCAAAGGCCCCAGAGCAGAACCAATGGTGTGGGCTCTAATCCACATCTGAAGGTGTGAGAACCAGGAGTGCCAAGGACAGAAGTCTGATGTCCTAGCCCAAGCAGTGAGGCAGAGTGAATTGGGCCTTCCTCTTCTGTTGTGTGCACTTTAGTGGATTGGATGGTGTTCACTCACACTGGGGAAGGCCATCGGCTTTACTCAGCTCACCAGTTCAAATGCTAATCTCTTCCAGACGCACCCTCACAGATAGCCAAAAATAATGTTTAATCAGCTATCTGGGCATCCCATGGCTCAGTCAAGGTGACACATAAAATTAATGATCACAATACTGGAACTGACTGAGAGATTACCACCCTGCCCCACCCTGCCAAGAATATGGGAAGAAAAAATGCATTGGTCTCCCAAATAAGCATGGAAACAATCTATACACATCTGCAAAGATACTTTGGTCAGAGCAATAGACCCCCTGCCTACCTGAGCCTTGAAGGAAAGAATTAACAAGGCTGAGAAAGATGAGGGAATCAGAGAGCTCCATCAGTATGGGGCAACAGAAGGGACAGGGACAAGGTGAGCCTAAGCCAGGGGTTACAAGTAGATGCTCCACCCAGCACCCCTGCTGTGAGCTGGCCTTTGTTTGTTTGGTCTACAGTGGTTTTACAAACTATTTGTAGAAATGTGCAAGTCAGAGTTTCACTTGTAAACTCTTCATTTTTTGGGGGGAAAGTGGATGCATCTGGTCTGCTTTTTTAATGCCAGCACTGGGCTAGAACTGGGTGGCAGCCGGCCCCTTCCTAGGGAGACTCTGCGTTACATTCTGCTTCCTCAACCACCTACACCAGCCTGTGTGACTCATGCACATTATAGCCTCTGTGTGCCTGGCCTTGGCAGCAGCAGAATGTGCCATGCCTGGAAAGGAGAAAGGGCCCTGCACAGACGACAGCTCTGGTTATGAGTCGATTGCTTTTCTGGCCTCATAGTCACCATGTCTCTTTGAGATTAACCTGAGTCTGACTGCCCCTGAGAAATGATGGGGCTAGTCTTGGAATACCGATCAAACTTGTTTCCTGAATCTCCATCTCAAACAGAACTTGAGCAGCATGTGTCTGAGACACAGGTAGTGCTGACAGTGACTGGGGTTGTCCTCCTGTGAGAGCTCCTGCCGGGAGCAGTGGCCGCCCGGCCCGTGGCTTTCTTCAGTTCTCATGCCTCTTTGAAAAGGCCAAGCCTGCCCAGCTTTGGAAGCTGATAAGACCTGCTTGCCCACAGACACTTCAGATTTTATGAATTCCGAGGGCCCCTCTCAGCTTTCCTCTGGTTGCTCTAGGAAGGGCTTGGTGTGTCTCAGCCAATCCCTGGAGTGGGCAGGGCTCTCGTGACCCTGGTGGCAAAGCACAAGCAGATCTTCTTCTTCAGTCTTCAGCCTAAACTTAGCGCAACTGTTTCTCCTTTTGTATTGCAGGTACCTGTTGTACCTTCAAATTAAAAGAGACATTTTTCATGGCCGGCTGCTGTGCTCCTTTTCTGATGCTGCCTACCTGGGTGCCTGTATCGTTCAAGGTAAGTCTGGCTACGGCTCACTCAGCCCCAGCACTGCCCTGAGGAGCTCTGGCTGTTCAGAGCCTGCCCCCTCTCCCTCCCCTCCCCATCCTGCCTGAGCCTGTGGCAAGAGCCAGGCAGGGGTGGGTACTAAGCAACAGACCCCCCTACACACTTTCTTTCCCATACTAACTGGGTCCTGGTGGGAGGGGGTGCTGAGATGTTTACAGGGACCTCTGTAAAAACAAAAGGTGCTCTAAGACTCCAAGGTAGAATGAGAGGTTCTTTCAAAAGGGCTTTAATAAGAAGCTCCAAAGGGATGCGGGGTACTGTGTGTTCTGAGCTCCATTTGCTAGGCGTGGGGCCTAGTGGGCATAGTGGGGGAGGAGCTCTGTCTAAGAGGGGAGGTGTCCGATGAATGAGACATCCTGTAAGCATTTTCATGTATATATGTACTTATTTTTCCACGTGTGTATGTACATACCTGTGTGCATGTCATTGTGTCTAAATTCCTCAGCTTTGCTAGCCGTATTACAGTGGTAGGGACAGATAGAGAACAGAGTAAGAAGAGAAAAGTGGACAATTGCTGAGACCGAAAAAAAAAAAAGAGGACAATCGCTAAGACAGAGGAAACAGTTCCTTAGCTTAGACACCAACAGCGTAGGGAAGATGGACCACTACCTCTGGGCTACCACTAAAGCAGAACTAGGCGAGATTGTAGTTAGAAAGGTTTGACATTCAGGCACTGCTCAACTACTAAGACCCCTACAGGTGGCTTGATCAACAGGAACTTTTTAAAGAAGAAACTAGTCAGCATCCTATGATTAATCAATGCCCTATTAATATTTTGGAAACTTGCTAAAGGAGAAGTCAGTTAAGAATAGTGTGGAGTCATCTTGACCAAGACCCTACGTGAAAGAAATGCATAAACATTTCAAGTGGGTGGAGCAAAGTTAGGAATTGGGGAATAAATACAAGGGAAAACATTTATAAGGGGCCCCTCCTTATTTGTGAGGAGGAGACCCCCACCTTCCTCTCAGGTGTGTTCCATCTGTTTATAAACTTAAAGGTGTTTATACACTTAAAGGAGTTCAGCCTCCCTGTTAGATGCCCACCGCTGCTGCCTGACGTTGTCTTTTTGCTCTGGCTCTGCTGCTGTTCCTTGGGTTCCCCTTTTTGTGCTGGTGGAGTCAAAGTGCTTTGGGGCTCCGGGCACTGCTTGCTAGGAGCACCCAGAGAAAGCCCAAACTGGGGGCTGGGGTCTTCATAGCCCCCTGACAACGTGGTGAGAGCCCCAGGCTCGTGATGGGTCAGACCTCAACGCAAGTCTCTCTTCCCACTTCCTGTCTATTTCACAGTAGGCAAATTACTCATGCTCTTTAAGCTTCAGTTTCTTCTTCTATTAAATTGAGAGATCATCCTCTCTCCATGGCCATGTGATTTCAAGAGGCCATACCATACCAGGCCAGAGTGCCAGAGTGCAGTTGGTCTTTTTGGGGTGGAATAAGTCCCTGGGGGTGAGGATTGTGGGAACCAGCTAATAAGTTCACCTGGGCTGGCTTTTGGATGTTTCTGCCTTGTAAAGAAAGTGGTTTGAGGGAAGGAGGCCTGTGGGGCCTGAGGGAGCACATGGCTGGGCTTGTCCCAGCACCCAGGTGGAGATGGCGCAGGTGTTCTCGTCCCTGGGCCATTCAGGAGGCAGCTGGCCTTACACAGATGATCTAGCCCTTTGTAGCCAGAATGTTAACAGATGTATTTGTGAGAGATAAGGGGAGGGCAGGGGCGAGCAGGAGGGAAGGAAAAGGGGTGGGGAGAGATGACTGAGCATGAGTCTTGTGATGGAATAAGAAGGGAGCTGATGAAGGGCCATAAGCTACTCATAGGTGACAGTCATCAGCCTGTCGCAGAACTAAGCTTCATTCACTGCTAGGGAAACCTATCATTCTCCTGGGGATTTCTCCGTGGCCCACCTCTGTCCCTGAGGGATGCCTTGTGCCATGAAATAGTTCCTCTGCCCCCATTCCCAGGTATGTTTGGTCTGTCTGCGAATTCTGAAGTGGGTGTATGTGTTGTTTTTTCACTCCTTCTCTAGGAGCAACCTAGTGCTGGTAGCAGATTTTGGCAGAGGCGTTAAAACCCTGGGGGAGATCTCAGTTTAAAGTGGTAAAACTGCAGTGATACAGTGATGTTCCCATCATAGCCCTTCCTTGTGCTGGGAGGTGGGCCATGCACTTCTGAAAGTCAGAGTGAAGGGCCTTTACTTCCCACAGTTCTCTTCCTCCCCAGGGAAGGCTGCACACTCCCAGTTAGGGTGCCCTGTCTCCGGTGAGGGAAAGGGAATCGATACTAATCCAAGCACTAGACCAGCACATGATGATTTCAGAATGCACTTAGGCTTTAGTGAATTATCATCAACTCTTTAAGGACCAGCTCCATACGGATCTATAATGGCTAGCTCTCCATTCTGTTTTCTGTTTGAAATAAAACCACGAAGCCTCCATCCAGACAATTAAGGCCCTATTTTATCCCTCCTGCTATCATCACTGACCACCTGCACAGGGACGTGGTTGAGAAAGTAGTGTTGGAAATGGACCCACAGGCCTTGAAAGGGCCTTAAAGGCTCTGAAATGCAGTCCTGTCTGTGGCTGTTTGTAGCAAATCGGTGAAATCCGTCCTAATGTTCTCTGATGCTGGGGGTAAGGTCTTCAGCAGCTCTGGAGGCTGTTTACAAACGCAGATGGAGATGGGCTTTGTCAGAAGTGCTTATTCTCACAGAGCAATGGGGAGGGTGCAGCAGACGATTAGCACGCTGGAGGCTGTGACGTTGTCTTGTTTGTAGCTACTCTTCTAAGGAGTATGTTGTAAGCTTCAGTAGATTCTGAGTATATGAAAAACGGCCAGTCTTCCAGAATTTTGCTGCCCATATGTGCTGAACACATGAGCCTATTTAATGCATGCAGTGTACATTCTTTCATAATGCAGATTGCAAAATAAACACACAAAATCCTTGGGGTCTGTTTATGTTCTTTCTTGGTGAAAATATCTTTCCTTTTTATTTTTTTATAAAACAGCACCATGAGGGGATTGAACGTGTCTCCTAACCCTGGTGCATTTAGCCGCTGTGGACGTCTTGACTCCTGCTAGGTACTCAGAACTCAGTCTGGATGTCCCTTGCTCGGAGGAGATGTCAGGCTGTCCCCAACTACTGTATTTGACACAGCCTTCCTCCTGCACATCATTCTTTCTCTCATCTTGTTTTGGTGTCTTGTGAGCACTTAAAACGGAGATTATCTTGTGTTGTTTGGGAGCTTATTATGTGTTTCCTCCTACAAAGAGTCTAACTGCATGGGAGGAGGACCCGGGTGCTGTTTTCACCGCAGTCTTCCTGTGTCTGGCTCTGCACTAGGATGTGTTCAGTGAATCAGGAAATTGCACCAGTGTGTGCTTTCCCGCTGCACCTGGGAAAGATTGGGTGGTTGCCTGCTGGGATGGTGTTCACAGCCTCATTCACTTATTTGTTCATGTGGTCTCTAAACATTTACTGAGCAGCTGTAAGTGCTACAATACAAAGTCCCCGAAGGGGGACAGACAAGTAAACAGGCCACTGTGATGATGTGTTAATGGCTACATAGAGGGACACACAGGTCTGCTCTCTGCTGTGACCCAGCAAGGGTGGGTCGGGGAAGGCTCCTGCAGGAGTTGACTCTGGTGCTGGGATATTCCCTATCTGGAGCTCTTCTGGAACGAGTCCTCTGCCAACCAGGGGTAAGCCTGCTACCCTAAAGACTTCTCACCTCTGGCTCGGCGCCTGTGACTCAATTGGCTAAGGCGCCAGCCACGTACACCTAAGGTGGCGGGTTCAAATCCTCAGCCCGGGCCTGCCAAACAACAATGATGGCTGCAACCAAAAAATGGCTGGGCATTGTGGCGGGCGCCTGTGGTCCTAGCTACTTGAGAGGCGGAGGCAGGAGACTCGCTTGAGCCCAGGAGTTGGAGGTTGCTATGAGCTGTGATGCCATGGCACTCTACCCAGGGGGACAGCTTGAGGCTCCATCTCAAAGAAAAAAAAAAGACTTCTCACCTCTGATCTTACTCACTCAATTGCTTCAAACTCTTTGGCTTTTTTTCTTAGAATTGAATTCTTTCAGAAAAGTACTAGAGCCTGATTCAAACCACAGGCAATCCAGTGTGTTGTGTGTCACTTGTCACAACTTGACTCTCAAAGTCATGTGTGGGAGAGAGAACCCCAACTGCTCACCCAACTCCTCTTGGTATGAAAAGCTAGAATTCCTTCTTCATTCAAAAACTGCCCTCCCTTTATGGGGGAGGTTGGAGTTGAGGACGAGCTCTCAGGGATGAAAGAGCAGGGCCTGTGGTGGGGGTGGCATTGGTTTTCACCTTGTCAGGACGCTAGGTGGTCTTCATGGCCTTTCTTCTTGAAGTTCCTGGCATTTTCCAGGCTATTCAGCTATAGTATTCAGCAGTCCAAGTCCATTGTACCTTGAAAGTTTTCTTTGAACGAAAAATGCCCCTCATAAATATCGCCTTCCCTCCCCAGTCACTCTTCAAGGTGACGTTTGCATTGAAGTTGATCCAGTTTCCTATGGGTGGTCCATTATCTCATCACCTATGGAAAAAGGGGGCATTAGGATGTATCTCCTAAGTATCCAGGCCCTAGCCAGCTTACAGGGGTGCATGCATATGTGTATGTGTGGTGTGTATGTTTATAGCTAGGAATGTTATGTGTGTTTGTTTTGAACTTAAGCTGAAAAGTTCATTAGTTCATGGCCCGCTCACATCATGGGTCCCCTTGGCCCATCTATTGATTGATTTCATTTCTCTTTCTCCATTATTTTCTATTTCCATTCCTAAAGGCAACAACTGGGTTCCTATATATCTCTGTTTTTATATATATAAAATGTAAAATCATTATAAAATGATTAATATTGTTTTGTGTGTATATACTTTTAAATTCCATAAGTTAAATGGGGCCATAGAATGTGTTTTATTCCTTCCTGGGCTCAGAACACTGCTTTTAACGTCTGTGTTTCTGGGTACACATCTATTTTGTTGCTTTTAACTGCTACAGAGTGTCCTATGGGTGTGACTCTCATGTTTTGCTTCTCTGTCCCACCAACAATGAACTCCCAACTTGCCTCCAACTCCGATTATCATGATCAAAGCTATGATAAAAACAAAAAACAAATTTAAACAACTCTGGACGTACCCTTTTTGGCCCCCATAGTTTATTTAGGATACATGCCCAGGAGTGGGAGTGCTGGTCATAATATTTGACTAAATACTCCCACCCTGCTCTCTAGAAGAACAACATGTATCTGGGGGATCCCCCGGAAGTAGACAAGTGTTTCCATTTCCTTGTGTCTCTGCCAATTTCCTAGTTTGGGGCCAATGTTCTAGTTCTAAAGTGATGTCTTGTTTTGGTTTGCGTACCTCTGATTGCTGATGAGTTCGAGTCTATTGTGTTTCTCCTTCTGTGGATTGTTCATATCCTTTGACTGTTTCTCTGATGGACATCTGCCTGTCGATGTTCAGGAATTTCTTCTTTATTTTTGATATTAGTCCTTGTCAGCTTTAGATTTTTCAAAATATTCTTTCCATTTGTCTTCTGTTACTTTGACTACAATATCCTTTAAGAAGCAAAAATATTTGAATTTTGATGTGATCAAATTAACCAGCTCTCCCTTATGATTGATAATATTTTGGGTCTTATTTTAAAAGTCCTTCCTCCTGTGGCATACATCCTAGGTCATTCTAAGAACTTTTAAATTTGACCTGTAGCATCTTTTGTTGTTGTTGTTGTCACACCCCTTCCTGGCTTTGGTATCAAGGTGACACTGGCTTTGTAGAATGACTTGGGGTGAATTGCCTCCTTATTAATGTAGTGGAATAATGTCTGCCTTCTGGATATTGAACTACAGTTTTCTTTTTTTGAAGAATTCTGTAATTTGAATATTGCTGAGAAGCTTTAAAAAAAACTTTGCTTTCTTTCTGGATTTGTCCTTTTGTGGCCATGAGGTGGTTTTCATCTCGTCAGCAAGCAGAGGTGGGACAGTAGGTACAAATTACAGACCTGGATGTGATATTGTCAGAGAAGGGACAGTAAGTACAAATTACAGAACTGGATGTGATTTTTCACCTGGCTCCAGGCACGCAGATTTTTATCTGCTCTAGGAGTACTGATTTGCATCTACTCCAAGAGTACAGATTTTTTAAATTTACTTTGGGTTCTTCTAATACAGTTTTTCCACCACGTTCAGTCTACTCTTTTGGGCTATATCCTTTGTTTCCTCCTGGGTTACTTGCTTCTGGCTCATTGTCCTTAGCAAGCTTATGGAATCAGGAGAAAGCGTGACCTCTGCCAGTATCACCGTTGCTCCTCTGGGATGTGGTCCACACACCACCTCTGTTCAGCCCTCTGGATGCTGAGATGTGTAGGCATTTTTCATTTGTATTCTCGAAGATCCTTTATAGGTGCTCTATGGTTGAATCCAGCCACAAGCTTACTTTACTAGGCTCTTCCATACTTAGATATATGAGGGCCTTCTGGAAAGTAACTAGCCATACACGTCTTTATTTTTCATATTAGGTGGCTGGATACTTCCCAGAGAGCCCTTGTATACTCTTTAAATTGAACAGGAATCCATTTGTTTTTAAGTGTAATTCCTTCAGGTTCTGGATCATATGAGCCACACTTGCACAGACATTAGACAGCCCCAACCAGGGAGTTCCTGGGCTCAGAGGCTATGCACGTATCAGTGGTGGAAAAGAACCTTGATGAACGTCTACTAGTTTCCAACTAGAGTTGGTATCCCCATCCTGTTCTGGGGAGCACTCGATTGGAAATATTGGGGGGGCAGTAAATTTTTTTCTTAGTTTAAAAAATTTTTTAATCAACAAATACCATAGATCATGGTGTTTTGAGACATGTATCCATGGTGGCATGGCTACATCGAGCTGATCAACATGCCTTATCATACATACTTACCTTCTTTTTTTGTTTGATTTGGTGCTCATGCTTCAAGTCTACCCTCTCAGGGATTGTCAAGTAGGTAACACATTGTTTCTAATGTTTTACAGCAGATCCCTTGAATGTATTTCTTTTGTCTAACTGAAATTTTATATCCTTTGACAAACTCCTGGGAGAAGGCAGTTTTGACAGCCATGGTGACTGATGTGTGGATATACTATTAGCATTTAGTGTCCAAAGGGTAGAGTTACTAAATGGCCAATTACTCCTTGGAAAATATAAAATAATAAAACTGTTCAGTCTCCAAGATGTCAATGGTGCCTCATTGAGAAACAACATTTTAAACTTCTTTATTATAAGGGAAAGTGAGACCCAGAGAAGGTTCCCCAGTGCCCAAGTTCCCCCAGCTAAATCTAAACTGGAATGTGAGCTTTTAGACATGCAGGCCGATTCTTTCCATGGTACAAATACATTTTGTGGGCTGAGCGTATTCCAACTTCTTTTGATTGCAGGAGGGGTTCCATATGCACCCTGCTCATGTTATTGTTTTTAATCTTTCTCTTTATTTTTTCCTCGTTACAGCTGAGCTTGGTGATTACGATCCTGATGAGCATCCCGAGAATTACATCAGTGAGTTTGAGATTTTCCCGAAGCAGTCACAGAAACTGGAAAGGAAAATAATGGAAATTCACAAAAATGAACTCAGGTAATAATGGGTAGACATTTGCCATAATGATCAAGGGGAGAAAGTATCCTTACTTCAGGGAGCATGTAAGTCGTGTTGCGAAGGAGAAATATTTGTAGTGTATGAGTAGGCTGTTTCAGGGGGCAGTATTTCTGGGCATTGGCAAGGACACCCTGGTGTCCTCCATCAGTAACAATATCAATAGTGTGGGGTCCCTGGGTGGCTGTTTATGAACCATCAGTAGTTATTAGAGCCATATATTTTCTTACACGTATGGGTTTCCAACTATCCCGAGTTTCTTTTTTTTTTTAATTGTTGGGGATTCATGGCGGGTACACAGGACCAGGTTACATTGATTGCTTTTGTTAGAGAAGGACCCTCTTATATTGTGCCCTGCCCCCAAAGGTGTACCACCCCCCCGACTCTCCACCCCCTTCCTCCTTCCCTTTCTCAGCTCTCCCCTTCTCCCACCCCCTCACTGTGTACTAGGACCTCAATTGTCCTCCTATCAGGATTGAGTACATAGGATTCTTATTTCTCCATTCTTGTGATGCTTTACTAAGAATAATGTGCTCCACATCCATCCTGGTTAATGTAAAGGATATAAAGTCTCCATCTTTTTTAGTGGCTGAATAGTAAGTATTCCATGGTATGCACATACCACAGCTTGTTAATCCATTCCTGGGTTGCTGGGTATTTAGACTATTTCCATATTTTGGTGATTGTAAATTGAGCTGCAATAAACAGCCTAGTGCCAGTGTCCTTGTGGTAAAAGGAGTTTTGTTTTTTTTTTTTTCTGGGCAGATGCCCAGCAATGGGATTGCAGGATCAAATGGGAGGTCTAGCTTGAGTTCTTTAAGGGTTCTGTATACTGCCTTCCAAAAAGATTGTATTAGTTTGCAGTCCCACCAGCAGTGTAAAAGTGTTCCCTTCTCTCCACAACCACGCCAGCATCTGCAGTTTTGAGTTTGTGATGTGGGCCATTTTCACTGGGGTTAGATGATATCTCAGGGTGGTTTTGATTTGCATTTCCCTAATAATTAGGGCTGATGAACATTTTTTCATATGTTTTTTAGCCCTTCGTCTGTCTTCTTTAGAGAAGGTTCTATTCATCTCTCTTGCCTAGTGATCTACGGAATTGTTGGCTCTTTTTATGTTTATTAATTTCAGTTCTCTGTAGATCCTAGTTATCAAGCTTTTGTCTGAATCAAAATATGCAAATATCCTTTCCCAATGTGTAGGTTGTCTGTTTGCTTTGGTTGTAGTCTCCTTAGCTGTACAGAAGCTTTTCAGTTTCATTAAGTCCCATTTCTTTATTTTTGTTGTTGCAATTGCTGTAGAAGTCTTTCTCATAAAGTCCTTCCCCAGGCCGATAGCGTCTAGTGTTTTCCCCACACTTTCTTTGAGGATTTTAATTGTTTCATGCCTTAGATTAAGGTCTTTTATCCATCAGGAATCAATTTTTGTGAGTGGAGAAAGGTGCAGGTCCAGTTTCAGTCTTTTACATGTGGATATCCAGACATTTGGAACTGAATAGAAAACTAGGAAGTGAAACAAACATCTTACAGCCTCCTAATCTTTGATAAACCAAACAAGAACATACACTGGGGGAAAGAATTC